>JBAJNP010001043.1:11181-64096 GCA_036877545.1 Yasuhikotakia modesta | reverse complement strand
ACACACACACACACACACACACACACACACACACACATACACACACACACACATATATATATATGTAGGATATATTACGCTAACATCTGCTAGGATGCTTATACTGTCCTTACTTAGTTTCTTTATAATTTTGCACTTTTTAAAATGTACTTTGTTTTAATTTGTCCTTAGTTCTATAGAAAGGGTGTGTCTCACCCTCTGAAGATCTTTTGCAACCCCTGGATGATTGACCACGCTGTGCTGCTTGTCGGATATGGACAACGTGAGTTTTATTAAATCTAATAATTATTTAATAAAATAATAATGATTTAATAAAATGTTTTTATTTAAATTCAAAGCTGTTGCAATGCAAAGCTCTGCACACTTGTTTCTCACAGCACAGAGGTTATTGCAGCTAATGATCACCTATGTGGTGACAGGGAGATGTGTTTTGTTCATGTGTGCAGGAAATGGCGTTCCATTCTGGGCTATCAAGAACAGCTGGGGAGAGGACTATGGAGAACAGGTAAAAAATGTATCGTAACATCTCTTGACTTTGTCCAGAGTACTCCTACCTTGACATGACAGTCAACTTCTTGAGGAATTTGTTTTGTTGAGCTTTTTTTAAATATATAAAGAAATGTAAATATAATTCCATATATATTGCAATACATTTGTTAATATGATATGCAACATAAATAAATAATTTTTCTTGTGTATCCATAGGGTTACTATTATCTGTATAGAGGATCCAAACTTTGTGGAATCAACAAAATGTGCTCATCTGCAATTGTGAATTAAGACACACACACACATACAGTATTGCCCATTAGTATTTCCCATTAGGTCATAACACATTTAATATCTGTTACATGCATGCAACACATCTGTTCAGTATAGCTGAAATTAGCTGTTACCGGTTGATCCCTGATCAGCTTTGGGTTGGATGTATGATTTGAGCAGAAAAAACTTATTCTGGAACAGCATAACATCTCTTGTCTCAGATGCCACATGTGCAGTGATATTATGTAAATAGACAGCAAATCAAACAGAACAGTCCGTTTACCATGTTACTAACCAAACACAGCATTAATATATGTACTGCTATGTTATTGTGATTTCAGACTAGTTTATTCAGTTACTTTGTGTTTGGCTATTAAGCATAATATTATTTTCTTAACTAGTAATATTTATTTTAGTTCAAAACTGCACTGTTTACCGCATTTAACCCTGCTGAATACTAAATGTATCATTTTAAACTTTATATTTTAATAGACTGTTGACAGTGCATCATTCCTTTGTTTGTGTCATTTGACTGAATATCTTCCTCATTTTTTAATGTTACATTTTGCTGTATGGAAAAAGTTGGTGATTTTTTTAGAATTAGAAGAATTAGATTAGAAGAATTTAAAAGGTTATGATTTGTCTGATTTCTGTCCTGAATTATCAAATCTGCTAAATAAACTTCCTGTTGTCTCTAAAGTTTGTCTTGATTTTGTCACAATAGCCATCATTTTAATAGGTTGATCACAATTTATTCAACAGTTGATCACAATTTATTCAAACAGGCCCTCGTGGTCTTATTAACCTTAATCTACTATGCAAAGTTCATAGGGTAAAAACAAGAGCAACAGGAAATGATGTAATGAAGGTCAGGGAAGCAGTGAACTGTGGTTACAGTTCATTCTCACATGACACTAAACTGCCAGTCAGAAGTGGAACTAATACTCCTGTTATGTTTGCATAGAGTGGGGGTTGACCCCAATATAAAAGTTCCATATTTTCTCATAAAGTAACATTATATTACTTGTGTTGACCAAGGTTAAGTAACAACTTACTATCTTTTGCCATATCCTTGAACATTATATTTTTCTAATATAGTATTAGATGTTACAGAACAAACCAACCACATTTAGAAATCAAAAATATTGACAAAATATACATTCATTGTCTTAAGACATTTCAATTGGTTGATTAATTGATTAATATTAGCTAATTATTATTAGAAGTCAGCCTCACCATTTAAAATTCAACTAGTAGAAAAATTCTACTAAAATTCAGTAGTTATTTTAATGTTTTTATAGTTCAATGCTTTGATGGTCGTTTTTAGTTGGGATACCTCTATCCAATGTCCACGTTTAAATGACGTTTTGTTATGCGCCCTCTAGTGTCAATTTTTGGTACATTTTTAGTAAGAAACACTTTTTAAACAGTTTTGCTATGTGTTACGCTAAAGGTTTGTTAGAATATTGACCACAACAGAAACCACGCAGTTAATTTAAACATGTTATTTTATTGTCTTAAAAAGTTACACAATCCCAGAGGAAGGGATTTAGTACACTAAAACATTTAACAGCACAACTACACAACTGGGGAATCATTTAAATATTATAGACTTTACCAAAAAATTCCCATTGTAGGTTTTTATACTCAGCTTGATAGATAGCCATCTCTTACAGAATGACGTAATGTCACAATAAGGAACAATGTTATTGAGAACCATAAGAAATGCATCATGTTTAGGGAAGACATTTCATGAACTATCAGTATTTCGTATGAAATATGTTTATAAACAGCACATCCATCTGGATGATGTTTCCTTTTTTGTTACTTTTACAGTCACCAAGAACAGGCATTAGTGCAAAAATGGTATAACAAGGTAATCCTGCCTGCAGTTTATGCCTCTAAAATCTATAGATGGGCTCCTGCTCAGAGATACAGTATGATTGATTTACTTCATTGGTTTACTAAATGAAACAGTGAAACGTCATTTCACAAAACCCTTTAGACCAGTTATTTTTAAACTTATTCCAAAACCTAAATACTGGTTCCTGAGCACAAAGACAAAACAGACCACAAAACTCAAATATAAATTGATGTAAAGAGTAATTATGTTTTATTCATCTGATTTGGTGCAAACTTTAGAGGCTGGGAGTGATAACTGTCATCATTTTGATACAATCGGGTAATAAATATAATACATTTGTGTTGAAATAATTCCATAAACTTATAGCAGGTGAAACTAGGACATACTTTGTCTCATGTCTCAGGAATCAGTAAAATATTGTTCTAATTATTTTTATGAACTTATAATTAAAAAGTAAAAGTGAACTGAAAATGTGTAATAATAATAATACATAAATTTAAAATGGCTGGACATTCTAAATAATCTGTTCTATATGGGTCCTATATGATTCCAAGCTCTACAAATCTCCTATTACGATGAGAACAGTATCTTACTAATGCATTGACTGACTGAGTTGATCTAAATGTGACTGGAGAAGCACTAGCAATACATTCACAGTTTGCAAGCTGAAAATGTTTGTCTAATACAGCAGAGATGCAGGATGGAAATCACTTGTCTCCCTCTATGACTGTACAAATTGTGGAGGTAGCAATGTGTGTTATTCTGTATTAGAGAGCACCTGGTTAACATAGAAAATGTTTCTTTTTTTAAACAACGGTCCATTCAATGAGAAAGCACCAGTAGTTTTTAAATCTGTATTCTTTTAAACAAAAAATGCCATGGTGGTTTGTTTTAAGTTGTAAGCTACAGAAATGTCCCATGACAGAGGATGATACACAAGGATATAATCAAATGACTGGAAACAGAGGGGTAGACCTATAGTTTAAATTTCCAGGGTCGCTGCCACTGGCAGTTTGTTGTGGCCAGCTAATATGAAACAGCAGAGTTCAGAGGAACCTGAGATTACAGATTGACACTCAGCAGAATGAACAGGCAGAGGCAATGCAGCTAGTTTGAATCAGATGATCATTAAGACCCGTAGTGGATACATTTAGCTATAAAGGACACCTACAAATGTGTTTGATCAAGGATTTCATCCCAAACATGATCGCAGATCATCTCAAATGTTGCTCTAATGAAGTGACGTTTGTCTGCAGCAGTATTTGTTTCAAATATTAAAAAACAATACCCCAGTGGATTATGACAAACTGTTTTGAAACATGACTGTATTTGAAATACAGCTGAAATAGTCTTCACACTAACTGCTAAGGTCCTGCCTGTAAGATTGTAACAGTCCTGGTAAGGAATTGTTTAACAGGTGGTGCCCTGCCGGTCCCGTCGCTACACGCTGGTGATGGAGGCCTGTTTCTCAGTGCGACTGGTGGATGGCTCGCGAATGGTACGAAAGCTGGGGGGCTGGTAGGGTGGCGGAGGTCTTTTGGTGCCAATATGTCCCGGACTCAAAGCCATATTCTGGCGTCTGCTATTTTCCACATTACTTGACGTGTTTGAAGCAAGACTTTCCCGTGTGCTAAAGCAGTACAGAAAAACAAGGAAAGAGAGAAAGAGAATGAAACAGTGTTATGAAGAAAGCAGAAATGGAAAATTGATCAGTAACAGGCTAAGAAAGGGACAAATAAGTGGTTTTTAAAGGTACAGGTTCACTTAAAAATGAATTCTGCCATTATTTACTTGTTGTTTCAAACCTATTTGTCTTTCTTCTGTGAAACACAAATATGGCTGTTAAAACACAGTAAAAAGTTTATGGCTTCATAGGATTTAGAACTATGAATATGAGTAAGTTTGACAGCCTCAACCTCCATTGACAAATTCTAACTTATAAACTGTATCCAGGACATTTAATGTTCTATCACAATAAAGTCTTACGGAGAAGAACCAGTTGACAATTAGAAAGACAATTTTTGTTTGAACAATTTTTTAACTACCTTTAAGAATAAAGGAAATATAGGACAGAAAAGCAGAGGAAGAACAGTACACAAGTATAATAAAGAAGTAAAGGATAACATTTAAGACTATGATGTGATGGTCAAAATGTTTAGGGTGATTGACAGATTTTAGCTCCAAAAGCACTTCGAAACGGCGTAATTTTTGCCACTTCGTAATTTCTCCCTCTGTTAGATGCAGGACTACACAAGAATTACATTTACACCCTTACAGCTGCAAATGTAATGAAATTCATTTTTAATGTGACTGTCCAAATTTGGTGAATCTAAATTTGAGTGTGCATTTGTGGGAGCAAATTAAATCAAAGAATAGCAGCAGAACATTTTCACAGTCCTGCACCTACTGTATCTAATCCATCCAGATTTAACTGAATTCATGTCAGCATCAATATTTACATGTTCTGTTAAAAGTATCTAATGTTTGTTGCTATTACAAAAGTGGTCATTTTTATCTCTCTTGGTATTTTTCCCGAAAGTGTCTACTGCCATGATGAATTTAACATTTTATAATATTATTCTACATAACATTTGCTGCCGCTTTGATGCATGTAGGTGTCTGTGAAACATAAGTTGTCTGACATACTGCTGTTTACAAGAGTGACAAATTTAACAAAGCTAAATTTAATTGATTTTTCTTATGTTTTGACAATAGCTTATCACTGAAGCGGAACAGGGCAAAATGAAAACACAGGACACACACACACACAGGATAAACACTTCAACTGATGCACTGTATGAAAA
Source organism: Yasuhikotakia modesta (assembly GCA_036877545.1). Lineage (NCBI taxonomy): Eukaryota > Metazoa > Chordata > Actinopteri > Cypriniformes > Botiidae > Yasuhikotakia > Yasuhikotakia modesta. Next base: position 58,666 of record JBAJNP010001043.1, on the reverse strand, counting down.
AAATTTAATTTGGGGAAAAACAACAAATATTCACAGAAAAATGTGGACACAATTTGTTTTCTTAAATGTTTGAAATATCTCATCAACACAACAGGCATAAAGCGAGGTCACTGTGAGGTATTTAAACTTAACTTTGCCTCGCATCGTAGACTGACCTGAGTAACAAATACAGTGCTTGTTTTTCTTCATCCAATCACATAATCAGAAGAAACACACTTCATGAATTTTAACAGAAGGTCAGATTTTTAAATGCAAAAATCACAAATTTCTCACATTTTTGAGTTCTTTTCAGTTCTTCAGAACAGATTTTCAATTTTTTGCACTGTGAAGTCTGAGCATGAAGACGTTTATTTTCCATTGTCAGTATGAGAGGTTTCAGACATTAGGAAGACGTTATGTCAAAGGTCAGGGTTGAGGGACAAGGGACATGAAACTGCACAGGTTGCATTATGTGCTTAAGACAACAGCTCCAAATGACTCCAAGGCCTCAAATTTCACATTTAACAGATACACATCTAGTAAAGACAGTTTGCGCTTATGCATTGTATATTCTCATAGTTGAGCCACTGGGATTATGTTACAAACACACAATGCAACAATGCAGCATGTATACAAACATGATTTAACCAAAATGACACAAGGAACACCCAAAATATAAACATACAATGTAAACACAAATTCAGTTGAAAATGGTGTAAACTCTTTCAAATATTGCAGTAATGATATTGGAAGTGGTTTACCTAAAATAAAATGTATTCAGTATTTCTTACATGTTAAGGCCTCTCCAAATGTACTGAACACAGTTCATAGTACAGCAGCATAAGACCGAAACCTTCTCTACACAAACATATTTTAAAAAATTTCATGCCAAATTAACAGAATGGAATTTTAACTCGCTATGCTATAATGTGCATTAATGTAAGCCATCTTTATATTGTCATTTCTCAGCTCAATTGTTGTCATGGCAAAGTAACAGTTTGAAGAGAACTTGCTCAATGTGGGACCTTTTAGCTATAAAAAAAAATCACATTTGGATTAATGTCACAGACATATGAAAGTAATTTTGCCTCTTTAGTATTATAATGTGTTATTGCCATAGTTACAATGTATGTATGAACAACAGCAAAGCATAGTCCAAGGTTTTATGTTTGCGTAGAGTATGTTTATGGCCTTAATCTCATTCACAGAGGTTTCACCACTGCTTTGAAAAGTTTTTTTAAGTAACAGTTACACGAATTGGAATAAACTGTACAAAATCCTGTGGTGTCTATAAAAACAAAACAATAAAATAGCTAAATGTTTCTGTGAGTTGACACCAAGTTAAAAAGATAATAATGTGTACGTCTATTCATAGAATAGCATACCTGTAATCTGTAACAAAACATGTTAAACCCCTAAAGTGGCCCTGAGTGCCTTACCGTGGTGAATTAAATCCACTGTCCACAGTCACACTGCTGGAGTCCATACTGTCTAATCGTGAAGAATGAACAGATTTTTGGCTGCTGTTGCCTTCACCCTCTTTGGGACTTAAGAAGGTGAGGTTCTTCTCAAATTTGCGCTGCAGATCCCGCTCCTTTTCTCGCTCCAATAACCATTGCATTGTTCCCCCCTTTTCTAGAACCTTCTCCTCCACCCTGTTCTTATGGGAAGTCCCTTCTGACTCATCATCCGACACATTGTAGTAGTCAAAGGTGGTTTCTGCACATGAAGCCTGATCCTGACCCGAGGAAGTTGGCACAGTCAGCGGTAGAGGTTTATCAAAGTGCTCTTGGGTCTCCAGCACTTCTGCTGACTTTGTGTGAGGAGACCTACCTATTGTACCTGGTCTCGAGAAGCTGCTCTCCACATAGTCTGGGCCTTTAAACAACGTTTCTTGGCTGTAAACCTCTGGCATGTTGTCCAAGTCACCTGAGTCTGGATTGTGTTGGTGCAACAATCGTCCATTAGGGAGAGGCTCGGGGGTCTGGCTTGTTATCGCTAAAGGAATACTACTCGGGCCCTTTGTGGTTTCCTCTTTATATTCCATAGGGTGCGATGGGGTAAGATGAGGAGTTGTACGATCTGAGGAGATTCCCTTCCAGACACTATCTGTAAAATCATGGCTCGGTTTTATAAGAGAAGATGGGGCAGAGAGAGAGACTTCATTTGCTGCAGTGCACTGGAAATAATCATCCACAGGCATTTTGGGAGAGCAAGACTTCAGGTCACTGTAAGCAGGAAGACTATCCCTGCTTTTGCTCTTCTCCAGTGTCCTATAAAGCACAGCATCCTCTGAGGTTTCTCTACCATCAGGCACACAAACATCAGAATGTAATCTAGCAGCAGAGAGCATGATGCGAGAATAGTGGGTTGTCTGTGCAGATGCCCTCAAAGTACCATCATCAGTATAATACCTACTCCTATCGTCAGGACTGCACTCAAAGTCTTCTGGACCACCTAAAAATGGACCACCAAGAGGACCCTTGGAGTTGTCCATAGACCGTGACCTCTCTTTGGCCTTGTCTGACCTATCGTTTCGTGACTTCCTCTCTTGTGTGTGACTATGACTTCTGTGGACTTTAGAATGGGACTGCGCCCTAGAAGGTTCTGGGAATGGCATCTCTGTCCTCCGCTTTGCCAGTTCACCAGAAACATCCCATTCTGGAGCTGTGGTAAAATGAGATTCCACAATATTGGGATTGCTGTGAACCAAATACTTTCCCCTATTCCGCTCCATGGACATCATTGCTTCACGCGGAGAACGTACCAATGAGGAGCTGTAGAATTTGTAATCCCTGTCATAAGATATGTCCAAATTAGATCCTTCAGAAGGGTCCCCCCTGGATGCCCTTGTTTTACTATGGGACCGTGACGCCTTGCCCTGCTGAGTCTTGCGATGACCACGACTTCGTTTGTTGCGGGCACTCTGCTGAGCTGAGTTAGCTTTGTTCCGCTGTGCCTTCTCCTCCTCTAGCCGCTTCATCACGGCGGTGTGGCGAGCAAGGTTCTCCACCGTCAGATCTGGGTTGATCCGACGTATGATTTCCATCTCCACGTCTCGAGGAACTGTGTTGGGTGTCTCGTCGTCCCGCAGGGGCCACTCCTCAGGTGGGAACTGGGCGGAGAATGTGGCTAGATGTTTTGTCTTGTCCTTCTTAAAGCTCAGCCTAAAAAGCTTAAGTCCAAACTTCTTGGACTGCTTCTCCCCACTGCTGCTGCTTCCATCTTTGTGTTTGCTGTTTGTTTCAGCTTTAAATGGAAAACTAAGTGTACTTTTAGTCTTCTCTGATGGCTGCTGAGGGGAAGGTGACACAGGAGAATGCTCTTTATGCTCCTTAGACCTTCTCTGTAAGGTTGAGGTATTTGTGCTAGGCATGTCCTCTCGGTAGCTGTTATTGTAAGAGTCACTGTGGTTCTTGTGGTGAGTTCTTTCCCGGACGCATCCAGACGTGGAGGGTGTCATGGTACCTGAATGAGGGGAGTTACACGGTTGCTGCTGCATGCGGTCCGGTATTCTCTCATCCAGGTGGTACCACTTGCTGTTAGTCCTTATGAGGGAGGGCGTGATGAAGTATGTCTGTTGGGTGACAATGAAATAACCCTCTGGGGTGGGATAGATCTTTCTGTCTCGGACCAGCATGTTGAGTGTGTGCCGCAGAATCTCCATACTGGGAGTGGGGACACCTACATAACAAACACAGAGAGAAAAGAGGATCAGGTCTAGAACACCAAAACAGCTTATCACATGAATATTTAAATACCACAATCTTAACATGAACATGAATTGTTTGTATAATATATACAAAATATCTGTGTTTTACAAAAGTTTTTCCTACACAAAACAGTTGTGAATTGAAATTACGATAAAAGAGTAAAAATATATAAATCCTACAAGAAATAACCAGCTAGAACATATAAAATATATTAAATTCATATATCAATATACATTATATTAATATATCAAAATACATGCATATAACATACATGTAAATTTAAATATAAATACGGAAGTACCAACAAATCCTTACAATAAGTATTCATTTTATAACCACACTCATAGCTGGGTCTGTTTGATAGTATATGAAGGTTGTGTATAATGTAGCATTAAGACGCTGTGTAGTGGCGGCTGTCTTCCCTGCCTGCTTGACTTGTTTCAGAGCTTTGCTTCACTGCTGTCATTACTCCCCATTACATCATAAAGTCCTTAAAACCAGCCTGGTGTGACGCAATCCCCCCACACCCGCAGCAAAAACTGGGCAACACCCTGATCAAACGTCCATGTTTTGGGGGGAAACGTACAATGTTACTGTCTGTGCAATTAAACTCTCCAGTCTAAACAGGCTCAGAGAGATGTTATAGGAGCTAAAGCGATCATGTTGGTTAGTTTTAAAGAGAAAAAACATGCTTTCAACTTATTGAGATGTTATTCTAGGGGAAAAGATTTTCCACAATTAGACTTAAAGGAGCATCTCTCTTGAGTTAAAACACAGTTAAGGAAGAAGTTGCTTATTGGTTCATCTGTTTTTCATTATTTGCACTATATGTATAGTTGAGTTTTACATGTTGGATGCCAACATGGGAGGCTGGTAACCCAACCACTCTGGTTAACAAAGTTCACTGACTAATAATGGGGGGGTATCTTACCTATCCTGGTCCACCAGACAGACCAGAACCAAACAGCAGCATAAATAACTAATCTCACAAGTATGGAGATTCATGCAGATTTAAACAGGTCTTTTTAGCATGGCCAGTGGATGTCTCTGCTATTAAAGGCACTGATATGGAGAAAGGTTGCCTGTACTTACATCATGGTTGCTTGCTTAGCTTCCCTGTCAATGAGGTGCAATCCTAATTCAACCTTACAAACACTCTCTAAGCACCTCGCACACATACCCTCGCGTATACACATACTTAAGAGGCCGTCTAATCTGTTTGAGAAAAACAGGCGCTCTGGCTTATCACAGACATCCAAGAGAATCTCTCATTGGGTCTTAGGACTTTTAAGTTTGACAAGTAGGATTTGAAGCACAAAGTTGTTTGTTAATGCAATACACACAACTGATTATTGTACACACAAGCATTATTGAACTGTATAATCATTGAACAGTATAAAAATTGAACTGTATAATAAAATAAAAGGTTATCAAAGAGGAAAAACAATTATAATTCTGTAATGATCTTAAATGTCGACTATTTAAAAAAAGGACAAATGTTTATACAAATGTTTACCAACCACAAAGCAATACATCACTTTTTTAGTTGATTTACATTATTTAATTGGTCTTTACAAATGAAGATAGAGGATAGTAATACATTAATTAAAATGTCTTAAACATATCTATAAAAAATATAGCTTTAAAATGTTACAAAATAAAAAAACACATTTTAAACATTCAACACAACACATTGGGCATCTTGAATATTTAAAATCTATTACATGAAAAATGTCATGGGACACATTCGTCTCCATATTTGAAAATGACTCATATACAAAAACACATCATGCTGTAAGAACTGTGTGTGTATCAGCCTGAACTCTTACAGGTTAAGATGACGCTTGTTGATTTAAAAACAACAATGGAAAACAGATGTTCCAAAATCTTATAAATGTAGAGTTGACACAAAGGCCCTCAGCTCACATTCTGTAAACTACTTGGTATAAAACACAGTCTGATAAAATGACAGCCAAATAAACCCATCAGTCAGGTCGAAACTAAGCCAAAACAGACACTTGAGAAATTTTACAGATGTAATAATTTATTCTGCGGTGTGTGCAGCGAGGTGAACCACTACATCAGTTAGTATATAAATGTACTCTGTGGAATCGCATATTACGATTAACTGACACCCAAAGACTTTGCCAGACTGTAGTTTAAATCACAAGGCCATATTGAGGTACACAGAACGCGCATGCTAACCTAACCTGTCCTATCTGGTAAATATACTCACACCTGCTTTCTTGATGCTGGTAATATGGTCCAGTTAAAAGGTTGCTGAACAGGTGACAAACACTGTTGCTGGTTCAAATCCCGTACTTTAAAGGCTGAAGAGGGCGAGGTCATGATTCTATGGCAACCTCACTGTTCATTCCTGACTCTATAGCAACCTCACAACACCAGGCTCATAATGACTTAGCATCTGCTGTATCTGTTTAGTTCTGTATCCCATAGGCTCTCCTGCTTCTTTAAATTTAATGAGGGTACAGATGCCTATTGACATCAAAAAACAAAATGGTATGTTTCTATAATCTATGACTAATGTAAGAGTACCATTATCCCATGCAAAAGTGTTTTAAAAAACAACATTAAACATCACTGCCTTACTCCATCATGGTTAATGATAGTGTTTTAAATGTGATATGTTACTGACTAAAACAGTTACTAAAGTTACTAATATCACAAAACCATTATAAAATTGAAATGTGAAACATTCACAAACGTAGCCAATTAATCAACGTTAATTGTTTTGTAAAAAAAAAAAAACAAGACTCATTGTTTTTGTCAAGACAGTGGCCTGGACATGTTTGAAAAGAGCTTAAAAAAATTGGTAAATCTCACAAAATAAGAGGGTACATTTCACCACAAAATCAAAACAAACCATAAATGATGTATATATTCTATGTATAAGGTGATTAAGCATTGTGACATTTTTGCAGACATTAATGACCATTTAATGTATACATTTCTTTCCACAGATGTTGAGTGTTATTGGAGGAGTGCAATACCTGGGAAGCATGTTGCTAGGTGTTCTATGAGAGTGTCTTGAGTGACAGTCTTATGGGCGGAGTTCATGGCAGAGATGGCCAGGCACAGGATTTCTCCCAGTGGGATGAACTGGGATTGGCTGATGGGAGACATACTGATAGGAGACACATCACCTGCAGGAGATCAAAGGTTAAAGTTAAACTCAGGTCAGAGGTCAAAGGTTACAGTAGTGCCATCAGCAATGTAAAACAGATGTTATGACTTTCCACAGGGGCAAAGAAAGACGCAAAGATCAAAATTTACAGCTCTGATGTGTGAAGTCATGTCTGTTGCTTGTAAATTTAAATGTACTTTCTCACTGTGTAGGGGACACAGTAAAAATATAAATTTACTGCCAGCAAAAATCTGAAAGACAACCCTGAAAAAAAGTACTGTGGCGTATATACCAGATGCTAAAATGGTAATAGATGGTACTTTAAAAAAATGTTATTTTATATATATTGTATGACTGTCACATTTATTAGTATCATGGTACCATATTTAAAAAAAATCATAGTATTACTACAGAACATTTTTTGAAAGAAAACATTTGTAATTTGTACCCATTTTAACAACACAAGATTCCCACATTTTTGACCATTAATTTTCATGAGTTTTTAGGCAAAAGTACAAAAAAAAACTATTCATTACAGACTTTTGGCAAGATTTTTCTGATGGTGCAATACAAATTTGTTTCCAACATTCTTAATCTTAACTCTTGTTGGCCAAAAGTCTCATTCTAAATACATTACTTACACAAATGACACAGACCTTTAGCCTCTGAACTGAAGTCAGTTCTATTATCCTTTAAACAGACTCAACACTTGTGTTTTTGACAGACCCACTTTCTGTACTAATAGGAGACTCAACAGTCTCACTAAAAAGAAGCACAGAACATCTGGTGCTCAGCTCTCCAGTAAAGACTCTGGCAGAGGCAACAAGAGGCTGCAGTGCTCCCAGCCAGCAGTCCTGGAGCTCGGGTAAGTAGCTTAGCATGCATCCTTGGCTCTATAGATCCGAATCAGGTTTATCAGGCAGGCAAAGTGAGGACAGGCACACACTGTTAATTCATCTTCCTGGCCCATAAAGACCAAGTTAAGATGATTAGAACAAACACATGTCAGAAATTACACAGCCATTTGGTCCCCATGTGAGGGTGAAAAGCGACAACCAGGCGTTTAGGTGGCAAGACTGATAAAGATTCAGTCAGTGCCAGACGGAGGCAATTAGGGATTTGTAGATCTAAGAACCTGATCTTAGATGAATGTTATCATGTACAATACAGACACAAAGGAGTTCCATTTACAGTTTGGCCAAGTGCCATCAGCCCACGCTGCCATTACTTCAACAATGTGTAGCTCAGCTCACAAAACGCAGCTGTACAAGAGGTTAACAAGACAAAGAACCAAAAATGTTGAGATGGTTCTAAGGCAATCCCTTCACAGACATAACAAGACCTAAAGAATAAAGGATATAATTTTGTACACGCACACTTAACATCTGACCTCAGGGCAAAACAAAGCAGCGAATGAACGTAGAGTGAAAGATCTGTCTATACTTACAATGATGTCTGTCACTCCTAAAATTCTACATATATCTACAGGATTATTGGCATAGAAAAACAAATGCCCAGACAGAGTGTTTTAAACCTAAGGCCTTTTTGGAAGCTTATTTTAAGCTGTACATTACCCACAATCCATATAGTCAACAATGAACCCTACACTTTCTCATGCATCCCCTCATCATTGTTGTATAAGCCACATCTGCCCTGTGAGATTGTTATTGACAGACCACCTCTCTTCTCAGACACTGACAGAACTGTTTTTCTCTCCCTTCCGGGAAAGAATTCAAACCACCAGACTAAAACTGTGGTCCTGTGACCCGATCGCTTATGACCACAGATACCAGAGTAAACAGACTCCGGTCCAAACATCATTTCACCAGCGGCTGGAGGAATTTCTCACTTCATCACATGAATACACCTCACACCGATTTCCTGAGCTAAAGCACTTAAAATAAATAATGGAACAATATTCTTGATGCAGATGTTGCGTTAAAGTTTTCTGTCATTAACTCAACTCAACAAATTTACATCATGTAACAATTTCAACAATTTCTTATAAAATGAAATTTTTCTGTGATTATATCAGTAATATACTGAATACAGTATATATATATAACCATTCCAAATTAATGCATGTTACCTTTCATGACATCTATTTTGCTGTTTTTTTTTACCCAAAAGAAAAAAAGTCAGGTTCTAATTATTGGGGAAAATAATCAAGTGCTATTACTATTAATTGATGCACAACCCGTATTTATCTGCTAACCACTCTAAAACTCTGAAAAAGGTTTCATGACTACCTAATATTCTCCAGACTGGTTTCTTCATATTTTGCAGCAATTCAAAAGCTGCATTCACACAGTAGAAGAATGTGGTTGTCAATCCTGTTTGGATTGCTTAATTCAGTCCTGTTCACACACAGTTACCAAAGTGACTACCAAAAGTCACAGCTGAATTTTGAGAGCAAGTTTATGTTTATGTTGCTGTATAAACAGAGCTACAGTCTACAAATAATCATCTGTCGATCCTAAACACTTACCGTGTGAACAGCCACCGTCAGCATGGCATGCTGGACAGGACATGGTCAACAAATATAGCCGCATGAGAGTATTTATGTTCTAAAATGAGGATTGAAGCAATAAAACAAAATGGCTAGACTTTGAGTCCTTCCTTTTAATACAATTCCTAGAAAAGAGTCACAAATGACTCAAATCTCCACAACATGGCACATTTACTTTGGCTCAGACTAGGTTCTACTCCAGACAATTAAGTGTCATTGCGCAATATCCACAGTGAGAGAAGACAAGAGGAGGTGCTGTGTTCTGCTTCCTGTATGAGTCTTCATGGCTTTGATCTCTCTGACGGCTCATGTGTGCTGTGATTGTGGTAACGGTCTTCAACAGCAGGATGCAAGCAGCTCATCACATCACAATGAAACATAGACATCGGCAACAGTTAACACTGCAAAAGGTTGTGGGTTCGATCCCAGGGGAAGGCAAGTCCTGATAAAAATGTGTGTACCTTGAATTCACTGTAAGTCGCTTTGGATAAAAGCGTCTGCCAAATGAATAAATGTAAATGTTTAAACTGAAACTCAAGCCATCAAGTTCTTATCTTACGTAACTCTAGAATACTTGATTTTGATTGGTCAACTGTGGCAGTCTACATTTTTGTATAAATGACCACTATATCGTGTACCTAAATTGCGGACTCAAAATGTACTTATTTAATTAGTAACATTAGTCAATATGTATATTATTCCTTACATTAAGCCAAAAACTACTATAGAAAACTGAACAGAACAGTATGGAGATCTCAACTTTATTGTTTTCACAGTATGCGTGTGCTATATATAGCACCTGATCTTAATATTTTTTGGGGTTTGTTAAAAAGATTATCTGACAATGTTTTGTGTCCCTAATTCCAAAATGTGTTTGTAATAGTTTTATATTATACTAGCTCCCTCTTTCAACATGTTAAAACATAAAACAATAAACTGTGCTGCATACAAGCAAAAAAAATGACATTACAATATAATTCTAAAAACACAAACTTACGTTAAACTCAGCACAAGAAGCAAAGCATGGTTTTACTCTACACAACATGACAGAGATCAGCTTAGTTTAGATATTAACAACCTTCATTTGAATAAATCACACACACCTTAATCGAATGTGCTGAATCATGATCTGAATTAAATACCTTTTGAATCTGTCTACACTGAACACTGTTTTTGAAAAGAGTTACATACATTTACATCACAGTAGTGCCATGTTTTTTAATAGACAAGGTACAACGAGAGGACATAGCAATGTAGTATTCATTGAAGAAACAAAATGATGCTCAAAGCCTGCATTAAACTTGCAGACACACCATGTGGAAAAGCAAAGTGACAAGTGACCCGTGGAAACTTCCACAGATGACTGGGAAAGCAGGAAGTGACCTCACAAGACAAAGAGCTTCACTATCAGAAGCCAAATTGAAAACATGTGATGTTGCTGTCAGCTTAACCCCCTCCAACAGAGAATGGCAGACATTTTCAACCATCCTGTTCCATTTGTCTAACACCCCTCCCCCCTTCACAGTAGGCCCTGAGCAGGGGGCTCGCCTGATGGCTGTTGAGGGGGCGACACAAGTGCTGAAGGGTCTGATGGCTCTGATCCCCCTCAACAGCTGCATCACAGCCGTCATGAGTGAGCCCTGTGTGAGTGTGTGCATGTGCTGTTAACAGAGAGCGTTAGCATGATGTAGAGAGATTAGCACAGAGAAAAACAGACAGAAAGGCTACGAATGAAAAACAACACAAAGCTGTGCTGCAGACAGCCATCCTTGAATTTGCAAGCATGAATGCATTGGTACCATTCGCTATTGAAAAGGGCTGCCGTAGTACAAGATAATGGAGGTGGTGGCGCGGAGGAGACACGTTCGTGCCTGACGCCGCCGTAGTAAACAATCCCCCCACAGCTTGGGCTCTTTGTCCAAACACCTCCCGGTGAACCCCACCCCCTCTTTTATGATTCATTCTGGGAATACGGCGGCACGCAGCCTAATTACAGCATGTGCCGCGAGCAGACTCAGTGAAAGAGAGAATAAGATCACGCTCTACCTTGGCTGATTCCGTGCCGCTCCAGCTCCTAAAATCCAAGCAGACTTTGGGATCCTTCCGACAGCTCACCACAGACAAATGAGCATTCACTCTAGGGTCTTACCCAGCATGCTCTGGTCCACACAAAGAGATGGGAGGTGTGACCAATCACATTGGGGCTGAGCTTGCACTGTTGTTTTTTGTGGGGGTTGGGGGGGTCCTTACAACACTTGCTCACTCCCAGGAATGCCCATTGACACACAATTTAGTGGGCGGGTCTTTTTGGGAAAGGTTGTTATGACAACGCATCCCTATCTTAAATAGTGGCTGTTCCACAAGAAAATTCTCACATTTCCTAGCTTGACTTTTTCTTTTAATCAATAATTAAAGAGAATCAGACTAAGTACAGTTAAGAACCGTGTAGTTCTATAACACGTCTTTGAAGAACTATATTGCGGGAAAAGCTGATTCCTATTTTGTAATCCAGTCAGGAAGCACAGAACCAGTGGGGCAATTTGCACACCATTTTCAAGTCATGTGGGAAATGACATCATCATAATCACTAACAATGTGAAAGTAAAGTACGAGTGTGAACTGTCATGGGGCCTGTTAATGTGGTGGTGGTGGGTGAGAGGCGGGGCTAGAATGTAAAAGGACAAGTTATTGGTGAGAGGGGAGGAGGGGTATGGACACATGGGTAATCACAAAGGGCTTAAGGTTTATTCAGACATACAGAGGATCTGCTGTCTCATGCTGTTGTCCCCTATAATGAATTCAGGTTCCCAGACCCGAAAGACCCCATTAGAAAGTGTTAATCACATTTTCAGTCAGTCACCATATGATAAACTAATGGTATGGTAAATCCTAATGCACTGATTATTATATTATATTTACTAAGAAATAAAATTAAATAGCATTTTTACAAATGTACAGTATAATTGCATGAAGTTCATACTCAAAATCAATATGCAATCTTTAATCATTAAGCAAACCATTACTTATAATCATATCTATGGTCTGGATTTGAACAACTATATTAACAACTATATGCTTGAAAAACACATGAAGAAAAAAAGCATGTGACTCAAGAGGAGGGGCTATTATTACTTTCTGTGCTATTAGCAACAAGATAAAACACCCAGAACACCCTACCAACTGCATAGCAACATGATAAAACACCCAGAACACCCTAACAACGGCACATCAATGGCCTGATATCCACCCACAATGTTTGCATAGGCAACATTACTGTTTTAAAAAGATCTAACATCTATTACAAGTTACAGGCTTTTAAAATTGCATTATTGCAACACAAAAAGGCAACTTATGAACCCAAATCACTTGAAGGGTCTGGTTTGAATCACTTTAGGAGACTGGTTTGAAAGAACAAGACTTTAAATGGAAAACTCTTTCAATCTGATACAACCTGCCTCTTTCCAAATTTATTACCCAAATTAGGAAGCAAAGTACTATAAATAATACCCATAATAAGAGCAGACAACAGCTTCCTCTGTACTATAATAAAAGTTACAAAAAAGCCTTCTGCATTTAAAACTGATGCACGCATGCTGCAACGTAAGCACACACACACACTGCTGTTCCCTGTCAGGATATGGAGAAGAAATGACCAGACCAACAGGAGAGCGCAAGTAATATATACAAGTGGCCCCAATCCTGTAGTTGCTGCTATGGGTTTAACACTAGAGGGTGTTAATCAATAAGCTTAGACATGCAAGGCACTAGTTGAAGAAAATTACTTCTGAAGTGGCACTGATCTGACAGTTTGTAGCTAATCCGTCACCTCATCCTCAGTTTGGATCAAAACATGCAGAAGCTGTCAGGCTGCATTTTTCTGCAACTCCACACAAATTCATGTGACAGCATGTTTATGCCTAGTGATCTGACTTCAGTCAGGGCCAAACCTAAGTAAGTGAGATCCAGAGTCTTCTTAAAGACATCACACACTCACAAATAAAGGGCTTCATTTGTTACCCTGCTTGGTTGGGGGGTGGGCGTGGAGAACAAGCCAATGACTGTTTTCTTGGCATATAAGGTTTTTAGCTTTTATCATTTTCATCTCATTATTTTACAGTCTATAAAATAAAATACTGTGCCCTGATCTTTAAAATAATAAAACCGACCTCATTAGTTCATTTAATACACATCCCTCAAGCTATTGTGAATGGCTTGTCAGTGCATGTTAGTCCATAGAAAACTGTCTGCTGTAAACTTTCTTAAAATGTATTAGCTTGCCTCTAAAATGACTTGGATAACAACATCACCAAACCCTCTTATTTTTCAACCCCTTACAAACATCTCAAACAAAAGCCCTACTTTACAATGTAATCAATCCTTGTAAAGCCCTGCCCTATTTAAACGTGCTGTTTCATTTAGATATACACCATATAATAGAAGTGAATGAGTTGCAAATGGCTTTTTTAAAAAATAGATTAAGACCATGTTTTAGCAGATATAAACACACACACACACACACACAATTTGCTTACCAAATCAGTGAGCTGTCAAGTTCAAAGTGCAGCCGTGTTACCATCACAGAAAGAGGCATAAGCTGTATATTCAAAAGACACCACAACTCTTATGCCTCTCACGCTCTCTCTAGTGTGCTAAAACTCTCATGTGCTTGCCAGAGTGATATCACCATAACGTTCTGCAGCGTGACCCTGAGGATATAACACCTGACTCCACGGCTGCTATAGAGACACTAAGCAAAGATGTGTGTGAATGTGTGAGAAAGATGTTAAAACAAAACAGATCGTTGCTTGTCCCAAAATGCTTTGATATGACGAAAGACCCTAAAAATGTGATAATTTCTCTCCTTAAATTGAATGTGTAAAATTGAGATATATTCTGCAATTTAAAAAATAAAACAAAAAGCAATGTTTCACATACACTAGAGTTTACACTGTTCATATTCCCCTATAACTAGTCTACATATAGTTGCATATAATATTTTTACATATAAATAACAGAAGTACACAAGTAACCTGTCTGTATAAATGAACCTTGAGTTTTAATGCTTCGAACTGAATGCAAATGATGAACAGCAGACTGAATGCACTCATGCCTGACAGCCTGAGGATTTGACTCCTGTTGCTCTGGATCAGGAAACACACTCATCTCTGTGTTAGTGCTCCACATTTCTCATGATGAGTTTTGTGTTGAGTTTGTAGAACCTTGATATCTAATTTTGCCAAGGCTGCATATTGGTATTGCATGTTTAATATTACGCTTGTGCATTTGGCATAACATTCACATAAAACAAGTTGCATGTTGCTATATTAAACTCAGAACTACATGATCTGCGTTCATAAATGCACAATGTGTGACGCACAAATGTGTGACACACACACACACACACACACACACACACACAGCTGAGAGTTTCCATCCATCAGTTAACAAATGTTCTTCAGTGTGTCAGAGGGATAAAAATACACAAACACAGGGGGTAAACTGTGAATACAGAACAGTCACATAAACCAGGTTTGAGTACCGGCTGTGACACATGGACACAATAGCTGTCATTTCCGCAACATGGAATTAAACATCAATGTTAGTTACCCATATGACAGTCAAATTAAATTTTTTATGACTTTATAGTGCATATTATAATGCCAAATTATATGCCAAATAAACCAAACAGTTGCACACACTGACTTTCATTATATGGACATAAAACCACTGAGACATTTCCCAAAGTATCTTTTTTTGTGTTCCACAGAAGAAAAAAGTTGTGCAGGTTTAAAATGACACAAGGGTGAGTAAATGATGGAAGAATTTTCATTTTTGAGTGAACTATCCCTTTAAAGGAAACATTTAAGAGCAACTGCAGATTTCTCTCGCTGGCGGCAAGCAACAAACACTAAAGATCTAAGAGGGCAGATCGAACCAGTCACTGTCTGAAGATGGTGCCAACAAATCAGTGGAAACATCTGTGTGCCGAAAGCAAAAACAAATGCAAAAATGAGACTTTGGGTAAATTAATCTTCATCTAAATCAACCGGACACCATATGCATTATGACCTCATAAGGCAATGCATACCCAACAAACCTATAAACAATGCTCCCTGTTGCCAAACACAGCTCTGAAACTAAGATACAGAGATCATATGTCAGACAAATGAATGTCATACTAAATCACTTGATTTGACTTGATTGTCAATCGTATCAGCACACACAAAGAATTGCAGCATTCATTCAGACCTATGGCAAGAGGCCTGCGAGTGGCAATAAACATGGCTTTACAACGAATGCCATCCTTAAGAGATGGGAAAACCAGAGATGGGAGTTTTGGATATGTTTGAAGTCTAAAGCTTTTACACTGGAATTGCTAGAAGATGCTGTAAAGCCCTTCTCACAATGAGGTGATGACAACCTGGCCCAGCATGTATTCTTGTCACACAATCTGCAATTTATGTCTTAAACTTCGTTTAAAGTAGGCTTGACGAATGAAAAGATTAAAGGAACGCCCAAAAATGGACCTCAAAAAGAAAAATAAAGTAAACAAATAAAAGAGAAGTACATTAGCATAGTACATTAAGTCGTCTTTGTAAACATCATGGTTTGTAACTTTACATAGCAAGAACTGACAGACCGAAGTAAAGAACACAAATCTGAGGTGAATATAAATGCTAAAAGAAGATTTCTGATAGCATAAGTCAAGAGAGGTTTGGAGATTATAGAGAACTTGTGTCAGTACGGGTTGGACCGGCTGAAAACGAAGGAAAATTGAAGAGAGACCAATACAAGAAATGTGAGGGATAAGAAGACTGGATTGTAGAAAGATCTACACAGCTATTTTCCTGGCTGTATCTACAGCTTTTGACACAGCTGGTCGCTGCCCCTGTTAAAGAGACGTCATAACATGAGATTATCAAATCAAGCTGTCGGACGGTTTTCCATCTACCCTTCCGCTTGAACCCAGTGTGAGGTACAGGATGGCTCCAATACATCTGTTTTGACAATTTCTAAGCATTTTCTTGATAAGTAACATATGCAACAGTATAACAAATGGAATTTCATAATCATATAAAATTAAAATAATGTGTTCACTAATACTACCAAAATTATAGCATGACCTTTCTGTGAATAACACCATATGAATGTACATAGTGTCTCATTTTTATTTCAAGGTTGTGTTCATCCAACACATCAGTGTTATTATGTACTGAACTGCCTTACATGAAGACTGGATATATGAAGCAACTCATTAATGGTACTGATTTTGCAACACAGTGAGACAACGGCAGACTCGAAGGCTTTATGACATCCCCAGAATCCAAATAAATCACATACAATGAAAACATGGTGTGCAACAGTGAGCGTTCAGTGTGTGTGCGATTGTATGATGGCTATATGGCAATTCTGAGAAGCCTGCCAATACTTCAGCGTTCTCGCCAATCAGGCAGCTGGAAAACCTTCCTACTCATGACATCCAAAGCATCACTGCAAGAATCTGGAGAGGGAAGCACAGAGCACCGGGGCACAATCGGAGAGCTTTGTGAAATAACAATGAGGAGCAAATACTCTCCAACAATCAAAACAGCTTGTGGTGAATAAACGTCTCCCACAAGCCACTGTGCTGAGTGACTGAGAATAACACAGTGCACCATTTTCCCAACAACCCCACATTAATATATTTGAACTGTTTCATAATATTGGACGTTTGCTGTTGTGTTGGGAGACAGTAATGAAACACATATGACAAGAAACGTCAAACTGCGCTTAGAAGCAGCCAAAAATATGCAAAATTTATCTGTGTTTTTCTGGTAGAGTCTGTAATATGCACAAAAGGCTGTTAAAATGTTTATGAACGGGTCATATAATATCGTACATCAACATTTGTCTAACTTTTCCACAACTTTAGTTAAACAATATGCTATTATATTGATGAAAATTTGACTAAAACGTTATTTTTTTACAGAGCAATCCGTGCACAAAAGCTTTTGTGCAAAATTTTCTTATGATCTCTAGTGGTTTATGATGCAACATGTCCTGACCAGCTTACATGCAAAAAAATTTAGCTGCCACACATTAAAAAAAAAAAACAATATTTCAAATTTTTTCACTCTGGATACCTAAACAAAAATGTGTATTTACATACAAAAGCAAGACTAATACACACACAGTGCAGAAATAAGTTTCATCTGTGTATCAGTTTCATAAAAAGAGAGCTGAGAGGCTGATAAGCTAATTGGCCAAATGTAGTCACATGGTTCAGTGTCATCCAAGCTTGTCCAATTCAAATAATAACCAATTATTACTCAGTAGGACTGTAGGTCCAGCTGTTATGCCTTAATGTGATACTAGGCCATGCCTAATACTGATGTAATCAAATGACAAATAAAGACCATATACAAATGTCAGTCTGCCTGCAGATTGGAGGAGGTTTTCAAGAAGATGAAGAATCAGATCTGGGCAGTTAGATGATTTAGAATAAACAAAGTATGTAAGAGCAGATGTTCCACAAAGGAATAAAGTTTCAGGGGCTGTTATGCAAATAACCTTGTGATATTATGGGGAGGAAAATCTATTTGACCATGAAAGAACTGCACGTGGATATCTTGACTGGGTTTAAATTAATCAGTTGTTTTATTTACAGGATATATCTAGAGAAGCAATGTCCAGGATTTTACCACCATTTATGTGAATCCTGCTAAAATCCTGAGCCATCACAGAGCTTTAACATGTTTCCTGCAAATGTGAGAACATGTTTCTTTGTGTGTCCAGAGATCCGACATACTCAATGGAATAAAGATGTTTACAGGATTTCAGGTTAAAGATATGCATTTTCAGAAAAGTGCAAACCACCAAGCTTTAATCTCACTGTGGCACAAATGTTTCTTTGAAACACCAAAAATATTTTTCTTATTGCCACAAATAAACGACACATTTGAAGCAGATGCAGCCTCTTCTGAACACGCTAACATTATCCTGCTAATGATGCTGGGAACTCCTCCAGAAAAAACCCTGTAGCCAGTTTGTGTAATTTGGTGCTGACTGATAGCCAGATAAGAAAACAGTAAATCTCTCTTCTAACTCACCCACGACAGAAAGTATCCCTAGAATTGTTATAAAACTTTTCTTTTCTTGCCTGAGAATACAATAAAACTGGTGAAGAGACACTAAAAATATGGCTGGCCTAGAGGAGCCAGTCAAAACAATCGCAAAGAAAATCTAAATCCCACAAATCCTTTCAACCGCAGCTGTAAGTTGTCAACCTTGTCTGCAGATCTTATTGGGTTCTTATTTACGTGGATACTACATTCTGCGGTCTTCTCATTGACCTGCACTTATACGTAAGGTACAATTGACAAGAAATGTAGAAGGAAATTCTATTTGAAAAAAAGATCTATTTTGAAAGAGAAGCACAGGATCAATCTAAGCATACACTGTTTATCGCTACACAGTGAGCATAACTAAATACAACATTCAGTTAAGTTTTACCTTTGACCCCAACAACAACACTCCCACGAGAGGGCATAGCAGAAGCCAGCCAAACTGTACAATCCACAAGCTTACTCAACCGGCAACACAATGCCGCCATGCTAAAAATATCTCATAAGCCATTTGAGGAACTGAGTCATTTGTTTTTCTGAGGGTTTTAACTGATAACAGGGACCGAAAGGTTCCGATGTTTGTTTGAAGAACTTCTGGAGATAATGACATCAAACCACAGCAGTTTATTGTCATTTCTTTTCCAACGTGAGAGCAGATGAAATGAAACACAGCCTGTCTCAGAGCTTCATTGCAAAAGGTGAAACGGTCCAAAAATGCCAATTTAAAAAAACTGTAAGGTTCACCCAGAAATGAGAAGTGTGCAAAGAACAATCTGTAACTGAGGAAACACAAATTAGATTTGACAGGTAAATCAAATATCAAGATTTCCAAAGATTAACAGCATAAATATTTGGTCTGTTTTTCACAAAGTCATCAAAGGACTTTGGAATACAGTACCAGTCAAATGTATGATGTTTACATTGTTCTTTCTGTTTATTTTGGAGCTTGACAGCCTGTGCAAAGATGCTTGATTTGCAAAATTGAATTTAACAATGAATGAAACCGAAAGAATTTTAAATTTAAACTTAAAAGAAGCAGCTGTTTCTTTGATTCCCTATGTTTTCAAAAACCTGACAACCAAAGATCATAAACTAACAGAAGACATGAAGATCATCTTCCATCAAAAACCAACAGTCCTTTGATATCAGTCTTGCAAACTTTTTAAATATTGACCACTGTCATGCTTTTCAATGAAACAGTCAAAGTACAGTCAACTTTAGATTCCCTGGAGCTATAAATCTAGAGAAAGATGCTTGATCATTTTAACAAACGTTAAAACAGAACCTCTTGCTAATTAATGAAGCAGAAATAAACCGGGTCTCTCAGCCCCAAATGCAGAAGTTCAGGCTACAGCTTTGTGCCCCACATGGCACTCAGATTTCACAATGACCACGACTTTTAACCTTTGAACCCCACTGTTGCTAGGAAACATGTTTACCCCTCAAATCAATGCAATTTAGCTATGCTTTTATTCAGCTTGCATTCAAAGTTTTAGCTCAAATCAGAACCACTCTCCATATAACAAATATCAGGGCACATTTAAATGTATCTGTGCATCTCCACAGACATCATTTACCATTGACTGCACCAGTTGCGGGTGGCAATGATATTTTTGGGAACCAGCCACTAGACAGAAGCATACCAGAGTACCACCTTCTAATTGGGTGAGCAAGAACATCTATTCATGGACTTGTGTTGTGCTGGTGAGACTGCTGGAAGCAGATTAATAGAACTGTTATAGCGTAATCCACAGTCATTACCTCCTAAACCCTCTGTTTAGCACAGAGTGGCGGTAATGAGGGTTCTGACATACAGGTAATAAGAGCATTTATATGTCTATAGGGAGATAGTGTTGAGTTTGGGTCTGGGCACTGTCTGCAATGATTTGGTATAATGAAACGCAACAGAAAACTTTTAAACCAATCAAAATATGAGACGCAGTTTAACCTGTTATAGATCTTAAGCATGTGAACAAGCTGTGTAAGCTATTACAGTCTGAGAGTGTGTAATCAAAACTGTTTAAGTATGATAAAGTTACAAGAGTCATTGAACAGGTATGAGAACTATAAGGATTTTTATAATCTTGTTCTGATTCCAATTTGTCTTTATGTTCCCATTAACAATACCATTTGTACTTCTAAGCCATCTTGTATTTTTTTATTTTCTGTAGCTGTTTGTTGCAAAATCTTTACAAATTTCAACATAAAATATACATCAAGTCAGAAATAAATTATTTGTCCTGCGAAAGATTTTTACAAAACACTTTTGAGAGACTTTTTCCAAAAAATTTTTTCCAAAAAATTTTTTTTAAAAAAAAATTAAATAAAATTCAATAAGCAAAAGCTATGGTAGCATATTTCATCATGCTTCAACAGTTTGATTGTAGTATTTTTTAACCAGTTAAACCAGTTATGAATAACAACTTGAAGGGCTTTTAGGTGATTAAGTGATTAATAAATATACATGAAAATCCAGACTGAATCATGGTTTGTGCAGGATATAAAACCACTAAAGGAATTTCTGGTCAACTGAAGTTGCTCTTGAAAAAAAAAATCAAAAAGTTCTAAGAGAGTGACCACGTTGCACAAGCTCCAGACTCAAAATACTTAACCCACACTTCCACGCAACAAAACGTTCAGACAGTGTTGAGTGAAGACTAAAAATAGATGACCTGCATCTCTCATACAAAAGCTATAATTTTCTCAAGACATCTGAAATCTTCAAGCTTTTTTTAAGCTTGTAGATTGAAGCTACAACTTCAGCTCAGACACAGAGCAACTGATCAGCTTCAGAAACAAAAACCACACACACAAATGAATGATGCTTCACATGGCCAGTAAAGTTCAGACTGACCTGTTATCATGAATCCTCTGGGTGGGTGAGAAATGAAATGTTTAGGGTAGTGTTTGTGGAGTCTGTAGTCTTTCTCACTCCGTGATCGGTTGCGTTCAGAAGCCCGGTCCGAAAACTCGGAACTGGGCCAGGCCCTGCGGAGAGTGGTGCTGCGTGTTTTTTTCATGATCAGCGCAGATAAATGTGGCTCACCGCCACAACTGCCCTCCTTACGATGTCACCTCGACGATCACACTTTGGACATGTCACTTTCTCACCTCTCTCTTCTTTTGTTAGCCCGATGCACACACATGCAGAAAAGCGTATGCAAGTCACATGCAGTCAGAGGTCGCCTTGGAATCCCCTAACAATGCTTTTGGGTCCTTCTCTTGGTCCTGAATGCGCCGGTAATGATGCATGGAGAGATGCATTACCTTCCACGCTTCTAATCTGTGCTGAAAAGTTCTGGCTTCACATGCACGCTCTCACACGCTCTGGGATTTCAGCGACATGTGGATGGAAGACGAGGAGATGTGGGAGTGAAGGAGATGATGAAACTCGTTCGGGAGAGACGGAAGGAGGGGATTTAGCCGGGATGGAAGACGGGGGGTGTGGAGGGGTCCGGGGGGGGGGGCTGAGGGATTTTGCACCGTGAGAAGAACCCTAGATTCAGACAAAAGATCAATTCGACAAAGCTTTAGTCCACTAGTGCAGAACTATCCAAGACAAAAGATTCCCACCACAAAAACAAATGAGAGTTTCAAAAGTGGAACACAGCAGAGGACAGCAAGCATCAATTGCGCCTGTCGCGCACAGGGCAGGGGTCTGTTAACCATACAGAAATAATGCACATATGAGAAACAAAATTTTCAAGATTCAAACCCAACTGTAGTTTAAAAAACATAGAAATGTCCTGTTGTTCTGTTAAGGGGCATGCTGGGAGACAAGACAAGGTGAACAAAAGGGAGCAAATCTCTGATACATTTATCACTTGTGACAAAGACAAACAACTGTCTGACTGGACTTCTCCAGAGCGTCTTTCTACTTGTCTTTTAAAAAGGTGTCTACATTTCCTTCCCTGCACCACACACACTCACAAACTTCTCCAGGCTGGCACACGCAGCTCCTCGCTTCTGTGTGCTAATGCCTTTGCAGGAGCTGTTCGTCTCCAGAGCAAGTCGGGGTGCACTTCTCGCAACAAAAGCTTCAGGGCTATCGCTGTAGTAGTCTTGTTCTCTCTTCCTGGCAGCCTGCCCAGCCAATAGAAACACATCACTTTATTTACACACGCTGTCCCGCAAGCTCCCAGATCAGTCAACCCTTCATAGCAAAAATTGTGTGAGGAAGAAAGAATAGATCTCTCTTATCAATGGGGAACAAATGACAAAAAGCCACAGCTTGCAGTGCGATCCAAACCCCTTTTTCTCATCCAAAGAATTTATTTTCCTAGTCTTTTTTCCCATTTGCTCCATCTAAAATCCCTCCTTCCTCCAGGCAGTCATTCATAATTCCCACTCGTTCCTGACGGCTGAAGCACCAGCTGCACGAAATTCCTCCAGAACGCAATTAAAGAGATCCCTGCACGGCAGCGTGAGCGGGAATGAGGGTTCAGGGAGCAGCGCAGGATGGTGAATGGAATCCTCCCTCATACGCCCTCTCTCTCTCTCTCTCTCTTGCTCTGCTGCGCTGTCCTCTACCTCCACAGACAGAAGCGCATATGCGCAGCTGTTTGAAAACACAGCCAATCACTCTATGACAGGGCGGGAGAGAGAGAGACAATGACAGAGACTCTCTCACTCTCTTTTGTGCAGCACAAATACACATTGCATTATTTAGTCAGTCACACTGGGGAATACAGAAAGCAGACAGGGTCATATGCACTGGAGAAATCTTTTTCAAACATAGTGTTTGTATGTTGTTTGCCAGTACAAATACCTAAACATCCCAATTTTACCACACCAGTAAACAATGCTGACATTTTTAAAATCACAAAATAATTCTCACCAATATCTCTGTTGCTTCTCACAGACATCTATGAGTTTTAACAAAGAGCAAATGGAGGCATTTACTGAAGTCACCTGCTTCTTATATTTTTCTCATTTGGGTCCCGTTTACATTTATGCATTTGCCAGATGCTTTAGCCAAAGAGAGATTAAGGGTTATATACGTTTTCATTTTACACATTCCCTGGGAATAGAACCCATGACCTTAATGTTGACAGCAGCATGCTGTACCAATTAAGTTACAGGACTTTCCTATAGAGCTTCAGAGCTCTGAACAATACCTCAAACTGTTATCAAAAGGACCATGAAACCAAACAAAGGGTGCAGAGAGTTTAATATGACTCCGTTATCTGAGTTATGCTATAAACATTCTAACATATCTGAAATGTTTTTAATGACCTTAAACAGCAACCTCTGAAAAACATCTTCCCCTGGGAATGTCCATTTGTACAGGATCTATTAAAAGCGCTGCATGTGCGGTATCCTGCCATTTGTTCCTGTATAATTTGGCTTTAACTGTAGTTTTTAGTAAGTTGTATTTAACTTCGCTGCTATTTTTCTTCATCTCGCCCGGTTCCTTGGGGCAGATCATTAATCAGAGAGGACCTTCCGCTCGGCCCAGCCAACTGAACAGTGAGAAACTAATGCTTTTACAATAAACCAAAGGTTAAAGGTCACACATTTGCCATACAATCACCCTCTACATCTAATTATTATCAACAATCCATGACCAGAATTTTTTACTAATTATAAGGAATGTTTATGAATGGAAACATAAGGAAGGGGTCCATGTTCAGACCCCGCACGATGAAACGTCTACAAAAAAATGCAGAAGCCAAACTTGAACATAATGTATATGACAATTTAACATTAATAAAACCCTTACAATTAACTCTTAATGCAATTAATTTCCAAAGAAAATGCACTCTCAAACCATACTTGTGAACTAAATGGTGTGGCTTGGAGGGGTTTGGTTAGGCAATGATGGTTTGCAGGCAGAACGTGTTGGGTTACAGTGCTCTTAATGAAACTCAACAGCGTTGTCGAGAGAAACCTGCTGTAGGTCAACTTCAACCTTGGCTCGCTAATATTGACGTTGCAGGAGTCTTGGCAAATGTAGTTTACAACTTTCCATGAGGCCTGTACAGGTTAGAGGACAACAATGGAAAAGCAGATCGTCTTCCTATAGCTGGAAAAGCTTGGCACTAGCCATGGTTATTGGTTCGATTCCAATAAAATGCTTGTACTGAAGGAATGTAAAGGACTGTAAAGTCAATTTGGTTAAAACTGCTTGACAAAAGCTTGAAAATATATTTTCGATTGTGGTTTACCATTCCTTAAATATGCTAAATGTGTTGTTGTGTACCAAGCATCCAACTGTAGTTTCTGACCCAACCAATAAACGCGTTCTGACATCTTTAGCAGAATGTTTTCCAAGCTGGAAAAGCACATACAGTCATTTCATGCTTTGCAAACTCTTAATGCTTCATTCCTTGCTTCTTCATGGCTTGTCCGAACTGAAGTGATGCTTTCCACATCTGGGTTTGGCATGGCGATCTCAGGCCACGCTACAGTGCCAGTAGTCTGGGTCTGAGTTCCCGTGTGCTAGCTCTGCTGTGGCTGGTTTTTCTGGTTGTGTTATGTCAGCACTGTCAGTGGTGACAGGAATGTAGATGAGGGTCCATGAAGAACACGCCTTGCCTTCCAGAAAAAACTGACAGCGAGTCCCCAAGAGGGTGTCAGTGAAGCGTAGCGCAGTCTGAAGTAGCATAACACCTAGGGTGGAGGGGGTGGAGTCTTTAAAATTACTTTTAAATTTTAAAGCCAGGTGCAAGAAACCACTTACTGACAATACCCTACAATACACACACACAAAAGCCATTAAATTAAGCATGAGGGATTGCCATTAGCGGATGTATATAAAATAGGCTAGTTAGAAAATCTAGATAAACTACTTGACTTCACTAATCAACTAAATAGCTGGATATTGTGACTCATCTGTATTAAACTCCACCCAGTCACTGTTTATGTCTATCCTCTCTATATCTATCCTCTCTGTGAAGCCATACTTATGTCTATGCTCTGACTGAAGCCACATTTGTGTTCAGTGGAAATACTTTATTTAAATCCAGGAACCAGCATGCACCCACCTCACTGCCAGACCCCCCATATCTGAGAAAAACGTGTTCTGAATTACCATCCCTGCCCCCCACTTTCGAACCCAACTGTGTTTTCTCTCCCACACTCTGCTTTTTTCAGTATCACAGCCATACTGTATGAAACATACTGACACTCCCACGCCAAACAACCTCAAACATGCCTCCATTACTGAGTGTCAAAAAGTGCTCCAAGCTACACAAACAGCTCCACCTCCAAAAAAAAACACAAATTCACTTTAATGATCATAATTTTTTTAAAACAATGGCACCATGTCTTCTTTGCCTCTAAGCCTGTTTAAACTAAAAACTGTTCTTTTCTACAGACTCTTTACTCGCACCAGCCCAAACATGCAGTCAGGAGAACATCATGTCAGTGTATAACACAGGCCTCAAGCAACACAGCAAACCATTTGGGGTTTTAATGTGAAGTTTGTGTCATGTGATAGCATGACACTCCATTCTGTGGCGTTCTCAAGCTGTGTTTGCCAACGTTGCTCCCAGGGGCCATCAATCATTGCACATTTTGGATGTATTCTTTATCCAACCTGATTCGTGACATGTGATTCATCTCATGAACGGGATTGGTTGATTCTGACACCGAGCAGCAGATGTCCACTGGTGTGAAAGAAATTCACTCAATACCGTCCCAAACGCCTGAGGTCAACTGAGGTAGGGTGTGTTTGTAAAATCTACAGCACCCAGCATTGCTAATAAGGTTTGCGATTACTTTAAAAACATGGTCAATAACGTTTGTAGTATGCATGATTACAGTATGGAAAAAAATGACCAAAGCATTTACACAGCATCAAATAGAAACATTTTCACCAATTCAGCCACAGTGCAGCCACAAAGAAACATGCATATGACATTTGAAATATCAATTAAATACAGTAACATGTAATGATGTGATTTAAAGTCTAAATTCACTAGACACTTTATGGCCTGCCATGTTTACGAGCTCATAATTTACTGCAGAATGTCATAGTCTTGGCCTGCCGCCCAGGATTTTCCATCTTACATTAGCATAAAGTTCAACATTTCCTAACTGTTGATTTGTTTCAGAACCTACACCTGTGCCGTTCCCACAATCCCCAAACAAAACCTGAGAATTAGCAAAAGAAAACCCGGTTCAGGCCATCAGGGGTCCTGCATCATTTATCCAAAACAACCTGCAATAATGTTTGTTTACATGTTGAATTTTATTGGTTCACATTATGAAGGCTAGAGGGGCAGCCAAACTGCCTGCTCCTAATTCTACAAGCGACACTGGACAAATGTTTTGGATTACAGAGATGGTCTAGGGACAAACTCTTGACAAATGCAGTGTGTTATTCTAGCTAGATATATAGATATGTTCTTTCTCTCATATCAATCTGCGATATAAACAAAAGTGACATATCGTGGAAAACATATTATGGCATTTTCCTGCTGTTTTAAAATAAAGAATTTTGACTAACAGGAGGATAAAATATTCTTAAGCTCTTATGTGCAAAGCTCTGTCATCAGTGCACACATTTATCAAAACAAAGGTGTAAAAACGTGTCATTCAAAAATGGTTGTGACATCACAGGGACAAGACAACCCAATTCTAGCAGTTTATAGCAACTTAAGCAATTTTTTAACTGTGCTAACAAATGACGAAAAGAAGTATGTCTATAAATGACACTTAGAGGGCAAGTCTTAAAGGCACAGTACCAAAACATTTAAAGACAAAAGGTGGAAAATGTCCAGAAAACTTGAGAACCCTGGGGTAAAATGTTACAGAAATGTATTAAATGTTTTCTTTTCCCTTGAAAGAAAGCAGTAAAAATATGAGGGTGTGTAGCAGTGTAGGAGGAAAGTGCCCATACCAAATGGTGAAGCCTGGCCTCTGGACTCCTCCTGCCCCAGTCTAATTTCAGCACACAGGGAGCAATTATGCCCCCCCATGAAAAAAATTTGACATCTGCCAAGCCACAAGTCAATGGCCTCAGTCCAAAGCTCAAAACCATACAGGAGAAACGTCAACATCCATTAGATTCCTCAGCTCAACGTCTTCCAGGTATTTCTGTGGATCTCGAGGGATTGATCTGTGTTTCAGTTTTGTGTGAAGTGTGAAAAAGTCCTTTCTGGTGCTTTTAAACGGCTCAGAACTCACAGTATATTAATGCTGCATGAACCCTAAAAATACAAGCTTTGTTTCTGCTACTTTTGCATATAACTGATCTCCGTTATGATTGGTTACAAATCACACTGTTCTGACATCAGCAGTGATGTCAACATCTTAAAAACATCTGTACATACAACTCTTCAAACTTCTGTTTTTCATGTTATGCCCACCATAATATATAAACAGGTATAATATATTTTTTTGCCCACACAATGACCCTTGATCTTTTACCTTCTTTCACCCGTAAACAAACCTTCTACACTCCCCTCAACACTATAATCTAATTTTCATACGATACCTGCTCTATATTAAGTCAAGGTGCAGCTGTTTACATTAGTGAACATTGTTTTCTTTAGTGACCTCATACCTGTATCTGTCAGACACTGTGATTGGCCGCCCCGAGTTTAATGTATTTCAAATCACTCTTCACTCTCTTTCTCCCAAAACCAGTTAAACTGAAACCCTTTACTTAACGCTTCACACCCTGAACCACTCACAAAAACTATAATCCTGTTTTGTATCTTTCAGATAATAAATTTTCTCATAATAATGAAGCCAGCCCACGAGTTTTGAGAGCATTTCTAACAAGATTTCAATGATGTCAAAGCCAAGACGACTCAGAAAACTAGAGCAAGAAACACCAAAAGGTTGATATCAGTTTTGTCACACACACACACACACACACACAAAGTAATATTTTCCAGACAATCCAGGACGCATCATCAAATATACAGAGAAACAAAAACCATAAATATGACGGCTGATCAGCCTGTGGGATCAATAACTGTGAAAGTGGCAGTGAACTCGATTTAAACCCTGGCTCAGAGATGGTGCTGAATTTATGCAATTAGGTCGCCTGCACGCGAACACTAGCTTCAGTCAGACAGGCTGCCAGTGAGCGCAGACCCATTTGCTCTTCCCGGCTTCATTAGGGAGCTCTGCACAGGCGTTTCAAACAGAATCTATCATGAGATCTTCATTGAAATCTGTGCAATTAAAGGGAAACCCCTCTGCTTTTCAAAGAAACCGGGAACAAGCCTGAACCGATTTCTCCACACCCCTCCCCAACTATTCTGTAACCGAGACATGACCGTAATGTCTTTGTAGATCTGCGGTCTCATAATCAACACCGTGGAATAAATGTATTCTGGCTTTAAATGCACAGAACTCTAGTTTCATAGTCAGATCATAAAGCACTTTGGTCAAAACCTTCTACATGGCACCACAGCGCAAGTTAAGCGTTCAGTTGGCAGTAATATATGCCGTGTCTCTCTAAGGGCTTCGTAACCCTCCCTGCCAAAGCTAATCATGGTTTAGCAATGAGTGTTGAAATTTTTATCGGAGATGTCTTAATGAGAACGCCATACATTTGGCGACTCCAATTCAAACAGAATCCCAAGATTCTTACACAAGAACAGTCTTCAATTCTGCCTCGCTCCCAAACTGTTAAACGACAAATTTTGAGATTTCTTCCACTTTCACTGAATGTGTGACTGTTTCCACAGCAGTTCAGCATATGGGCACTGGCCTGTTGCCCGGAGAGGAAACTTCATCATTATTTAAGCAATGTAATATTTGAGTAATTTATTCCTGAGGTCCGGGGCCTGACTGCCATCCAGGGTTGATTTAAGGGTCTCTGCTTTGTTGTAACTCACAGCAGACATGCTGAAATAAGGCAATCTCACCTCAGCTGTGTGTAGTTTGGAAAACAATATCATGGCATAATAGACTACAATTTAAAGAAAAATAAACACCTATTTCAGTTCAAGATTTAAAATAACAGTCTAGTTTTATAATAATAAAGTTGACGTGCAAATATGTAAAGAGAAAAAGTGTTTTATATTTCCTAAAATGGCTTATCAGTCAATAACAGACTTCCCAGCATAGCTTCATTACAATTTACCCCAAAATTACAGTTGTCATAATTTACTCATCTTGCTCTCATATTTTCTTTCATGAGATTTTTAAAATTCCATACAATGAATAAACAGTATAGTAATAAGAGTAATGTTTACTGCCAAACTCCATAAAAGTCAACATATCAGGCAGACAGCAACTAAAGTCCAAATGTAATGTTTTTTGTGGAAAATGGCCTGTGTTTTTAAGCACTTTTTTGTCTTTCAAAGCTAAACAGTAAAAATCCCCACCCACTTCCACTCTTCCTAACACTGAAACTAAAATGATGCAAAATTCTAAGTGACATTTCTCATTTTTTGGTAAACTATTTCTTTGACATGCTGTTTGTTACACATGACACCGAATAAAGTGAGCAAAATGGCCCAGAGCGAAATGGCAAGTCGAACATTTAAAAATAGTTCCAATCAATGCTTTAAACAGCTAGAATAACAGCTATGTTTTCATGTTTGTTTGTGTGGGTTTAAAACGGTTTACAAGGGCACTAATGTGTATAATGGCGTGGATAACAATATAAACATGGTTTGTAGGGACACTTCCTGTGTTCTCATAAACATAATTGCTTTAAAAAAAACTAACTGGAGAATTTTTGTTATTTAAAAAATGCCACAAGTTCTCTGTAAGGGTTAGGGTTGGGAATAGGGCTATGCAGTAAAAAAATATTGTGTGTATTGAGAGTCCTCATAAACTACATATGCCAACATATATGTGTGTGTGTGTGTGTGTGTGTGTGTGGCTGGAGCCCTTTTCAACAAGCTGAAGAGCTTTTCATATACATTATTTTACTATTTAATAAGGGTGCAAATCCTGTATATGGATTCTCTGTCACTGTTGTGATAGTCATTACAGTATAATTATCATTATCATAGACTGACTACTCTGTTACACAGGCACAAAGCTGGTGATTATATTCTCGCTCACTGGAGAAATGATTTCAGTACACACAGCTTTCAAACTCTGTCTAAACAGCTGAAATATGTCATTCTGTGATGGGAAACTGCTAAATGCTGTTTTATTGGAAATGGGCTCCTTTGACTTCATTGAAACCAGTAAGCAACCACCCAGAACATCCTAGCAACAACATAGCAATGGCAAGCTAATAAAAGCTGCTGGCATTTTTGCACAGATTTCCCTCAGAGTTTTTTCAGAAACTGTACAAATCTACTTCTGTTTACACAAAGAAATGCAAAGCCTTTGTTGTGATCAAAACAGCATCTAAGCCTGAGCACATGTGAGCTAATCTGCAGACCACCCTAGCAAAAGACAAAAAGAAAAGTAAGAGACCCAGAGAGGACAAATGAGTAAAGCCTGGTGCCAAGAGCCAGTTGAGCCACCCATTCACAAGGCAAAAAAAAGACATAAACCTGAGCCAAGAACTTTACTTATTTCAGTGGAGGTTTTGTTTTTCCTCAGTGAGAAAAACCTCAGATGGAGTTCCGGAATCATTTGGCCAGAGTCCCTGGATCTGCAGTCAGATCCGTGGATCACAGGATGTCTTCCAGATGACATAAGAATCAAATGAAAGCCACTGGAGTGGCAATGCAATAAAAGGGCTTCCATTTATCTGCAAGGCTGGGCACTATATCAAAAACACAGACAATATATTCCCTATGATGTTCCTGGCGATATAAAAGCAACTGTGATGATTTTAAAGCATTTTAATTTGGCACTTTAAAGTTTTTAAAGACTTATTAGACTAGTTTGGGATCTTTCCTTGTATCACACATATCAAAAAGATGTTTCAACATCATTGATTCATTTACACTTCAGAAGAAACTGTGTTATAAATGATGGGGTCTATTCATGTCTGTAAAATGAATTATGAAAAAACAAAGCCAAAAACACAATTAAAAAAAGTTAATAACACTTTTGGTTGTAAATTTTAATTCTAACCTCCTAGTGCTACGGCACACAGTTTTTCTCCTTTTCTTAATTGTGATGTTAGTTAATTGTAATTGTGAGATGTGAGAAATTGTAATGTGAGAAAATGTTCCCACTTTTCTCAGTTTGTTCTGTTAGCACGGTCGTCCGAGTTAAGATTAACATTTCACTACAGGTAGTGAGTCTATGTCACAAAATCTTAAATGATCAAAGGCTGTAATGTATCAGGAAATTAATGTTCTTTGTTTTATCATTCAATCCTATTGGGTTCATCTAGATTTCAACATGTCCCAACACATCTGACATGAAGAACTTGGTGAGAAACCACATGCTTCTCCCAAACCTGAAAGTGGGTCACTGTGGGTTATTAAATATTATCTGACTTTTTCAAATAAGAGAGATTACACAATAGCAGCAGGGAGATTACACAACAAATCTTGAATGTTTAAGCTTCTCACAAATGCTTGTAGAATGTTTAGCATTCAGTGTGAGACGTGTATGTATGTATGTAACAGTGAAACAGATGGAACCACAAAGGAAAATAAAACATGGGCTTATATTTCATAAATGTTATGACCAAATAAACTTGCATCCAGTTGTGCCATCTGGTCTTCAAGTTCTGCCTAGCAAAAATTCAAACCACTGTGGGTCCACCCATGTATTGACTTAAAGAGTAGCCATACATCAGCAATTAGTCCTCTATAATGACGTTATACATGGTATGACATGTCATACATGGCAACGATGTCATACATATCATGTTTTCGTTGAGAACCATGTTTTTATTTAGCATGTTAAAGGGGTCATGAACCAAATTTTTTTTTTGGTATGTTTTATCAGGCGGTTATTCTATCAAATATTTTTTAATTCAAAACTTTCAGAATGTGTCTTGTTTAAAAAAACTGTGTGACTATGACATCATAGTAATGCGAAGAACTGCTTCTATGAAAAAAAAACACATTTTTAAAATTTTTACTTCTTTAGCCCTGGCTATAGAATCACGTATGTAAAAGGTAAATAAAAGTGACATTAATGCTGGGTTACCAGAGCTATAAAGATGTCCTTGCAGACAGCAAGACATTGTGCAGTGTCAAGGCTGTGGATTAACCCAGTCATTTTATTGCCTTCCTTTATATCTCAAACTAAGAACTGCATGGTTGAAGTTCATTTTTACTGTCACTGTCCATTTCTTTACTACATTTTACTCTGGACTCTTTTTAAAACATTACACTCTGGATTTGCAGAGAACTAAAGCTATGCCTCATGTTGAGTCTGACAGGAAAAGCGCAATACACATCTATGTAATTGTTTAATTTATCTTGTCTCAATAAAAATTGCTATTGCTGATATCCAATAATAGCAGTGGGCAGTTACTTCCAAACCTTAAATTCCCACAACAATGAAGCATGGAGGCTCGGTAGAAAACAGTCTAGTACTTATTTATAATGTTTTCCTACGTAAAAACTCAACACTGTTAGTGGACCACAGGGAACAGTACAAAATAATTTATACATTTTGGCTGTTTGTTTGTCTTCCAAAAATGCTATTCAGTGTTCTAACTAACAGACAAGTGAACAACAAATAAAGCCACATCAATTTTAACAACTGTGTCAGACTGGATGTTTATTGATTATCTGTTATATTAAATGAAAGACAGGCTATGACAGGGCCTGCAAATAACACTTGCCAGGCAGCAAACACAACACGAATAAAGCAGTTCATCACCAACAGACTATACATTTAAAAGATTTATCTCACTGTAAGATTAAAACGTACCCCACACATTAACATTTAACTTTTCAGACGTTTTGTTGCAGGTTTCAATTGAAAACCAACACTAATAATGCAGCAAATTATTTTTGAAGGGTTCTAAATAAGCTAAATCTGACAGCAGTGCATAAAATAAAAGCTCACTGGCAAGTATGTGTTATTTTTGGCACTGGAGATGAAGCCTTGAATAGCATCTAAAGAAAACAACTGCCAACACAAATGTAATGTTTCTCGTAAGTGGACATTTAAGCAGCGAGCCAATGAAGTGTTGTGCCATTATTAAACCCCAAACACACGGATTCATTTCTTCTAAATGTCATTTACTGGACGGATTATTTGACGTCTGACACTGAATCAGTCCTGCCAGTCCCACCGCAGCTGATAGAACAATATAACTCTGCTCTCTAGTGGAGACAAACAACACAACAACACTAGTGAGAAGGTACGACTGTAAACTACAGCACTAACGGTCTAATCAAACTTAAAAATATAATGTACTGTATACTCAATGCATTTCTAAGGATATTTTTCAAGTAACAAAAGTACACCAGAACTATTTTTTTCCACTGGGAATTGATTGAATTGTGGGTGGGTGTTCTGTATTAGACTTCAGTGGAAAAACTCTTCTCAATCCATTCTACAGTTCATGTTTTCAATGCAACAAATCTTCCATTTTTGCTATTATGTTGTGTATCATCACAGTCTATGATGTCATAACGCTAACATCATAAATGCTACCCAGCTTTAAATGAGTGTGTGGACTTAGATTAGACTTAACTTAATGTGCTCTGATAAATTAAAAAAAATGTAATTATAAATGTTATAAATCTGGTATTATTATGTTGACCAAAATGAATGAAAGCTTTAAAAAACTTAAAAGTCCCAATTCTACAAATGCAGTCTGTGTGGTTGAGTGACAATATCCAACATCCACATACATGCACTAACAATTACAATCCAACAACAGGCAAGAGTCTTTTCACCCGTACATGAAGCCTCTTAGATAAATCTCCAGGCATTTTCATCTGTGCCTCACAGGATGTGTTAGTTCGCTGTACG
Organism: Yasuhikotakia modesta; assembly: GCA_036877545.1. Taxonomy (NCBI): domain Eukaryota; kingdom Metazoa; phylum Chordata; class Actinopteri; order Cypriniformes; family Botiidae; genus Yasuhikotakia; species Yasuhikotakia modesta. The sequence goes on along the minus strand of JBAJNP010001043.1, from coordinate 24,448 downwards.
CAAGGATTTAGATTAATGTGTAAGTACTTTACAAATCTTATCAGTACTGCACCACCAGGGGGCATCGAATACAACAAAACTAATGCTTCTCCGAGCTAAGCTTGCTGATCCATCTTAAATGAGCTCATAGTGACCTCACCACCTGGAATGACCACAGACACCACAAAAACTCTCTGGTATTTTCGAACCCTTGCCCTTGTGATGAATCACATCAAACGTAGTCATCATCAGTAATGGTATTTGCTGTGTGTTAACCTTGACTACCAAATCACCTTTAGTTTAAGTCACAATCAAGAACAATTTACATGATTCTTGCTTACAAATCTGACCAGATCCTTGACATCTTATAACGAATAAACACTGTCCAGAATCTTCCAAATCCATCTCTCTCTGTGAATATACTTGCTTGTGAAAACTACACAAGGGACTTACACTACAACAGCCACTCTCAAAACTATCATCTATCTGTCTGTCTGTCTGTCTGTCTGTCTGTCAGAGAGAGAGAGACAGAGAGACAGAGAGTGAGTATAACTCATTTGCTCTTAAGTGCAGGCCATAGTAAATGCAAATAAATAAATAAATAAATGCAATGCAGACTGTAGAACTGTCTATTAGATTTGAAATGCATAGAGCTGTATGCTGCTCCTTCCTGAAGTTTCTAGTTTGAATTTCTCTTTGAATTACTGGACTTAAGATCCAGCTGCACAGACACACATTCACACACCTGTGGGACCTGAGTGGAAAAATGCACCCAGGTGAGAGACCACACAACCGTCACTCAGCCTGGGGCAAATGAGCACTGTGTCATTCTAACACAGACACACACACACACACACACACCTGTGTACTATTGTTGAGACACGCTAGACTGAGTTAAGGTATCATTTGAAAAATAACCTTTTCATTTTTAAAGTGCATGAAGAGCATAATCTGTAGGTCTGCAGTCTAACATTAGCAGTGTTTAAGATCTCACACCATCAGACACCTGACAGAACACCACAAAAACAGCTACGAGACGCTTTCAGCCTTTAAACCAAATCAGTTTTGGCAAGTGTAGTACAAAAAAACTACATTTTCACTATCTCTAAAGAAATATGATGCTTAACCAGGCCACCAACAATGCTAAAACATTTTGGGTAGTTGCTAAGGTGTTTTTTGTGGTTTTTTGGTTGCTAAGGTGGTGCACTAGTACATTTCAATGTGGTTGCTAAGGTATTAGGAGTGTTTTTTAGCATGTTGCTATGTTTAGCATAGTTGCCTACTGGCCTGGGCAAAAGAGATTATGGACTATTTACTTTGATATGCCTGTTTAAATGCTAAATCCCAGAACAAACAATATTAAGCGAGAAGCTTGCATTATCCAACAAAAAACATTAAAACACAAGGCAAACATCCATTGTTTACTGCAATGATCAGAACTATATAACAGCATCATAAACACATTACTGACCACATTCTAAATGCTTGTAATGTCACATGATGTCAAGACTGAAGAACTACTCTGTAAACTCAACATGCAAAGAATGTCATTGTCCATCAATGGGGGGGGGGGCTGCTCTCTCAGCAGCTCTGCAAGACATGTCAACACAAAGAGACAAATACAGCACAGCTCCAGGGGTGAGAGAGACAGCGAGAGAAAGAGAGTAAATATAAACCCAATGCCTGCAGCGACAGTTCTTAAAAATCTGCTGTTTATTGAGGGCTAAGTCTTGTATACTGCCTGCTAAGAGCAATTCACAATGCACAGATCCATCCCATAATACTACTGAAAAGCAGCAGCAGTAATGGCTACATTCAAATAAAGAGAACTGCTGTTCCTGCGTGTGTCTTTGGAGCTGAATATGGGACAGCAGCTGTCTGCACTAACTAACCTGGATAACAAAGCTGAACATTGATGATTTTGATGAACAGGTGTTGACAGAACATGTCAGTCTGTTACGCAACTTCAAAAACTCCATGTAACCAATGAGAAGTGCACAAAACACTGTCCACAAACAGCTCAATAGATGAAGCATCATACACATGCCGATCAGAAGGCCTGTGCCTTTAAGAACAAAACCAACCTTGTGTAAACTAGGCCTTCCTAATTACAAGAGGGTTTCAGGTTTAAGGGGATCAAATTCCCCAATAAGACACAAATAAGCAAATATATTGATTACATTGGCATTCACAGGATCACATCACTGACACAAACCATCCATGTTTCCTACAAATGTACAAAAGACTTTTAAAAAGCTCAATAGACTGACATCCAACTCAAGGTTCAATAGCAATCAGTCCTGTTTTTGGAGAGCTTCCATCTTGAAAAGTTTAGCTCTGAATCCAATCCAACAATATAAAGTGTATTTTATAGAGACTGCATGGTGACCACAGAAATGAACTTTTCCAGGCATGGATGGCAATTTTAATCCCTGGAATTTCCAGGTTTTCCATTACCATGGGAGCCATAATAAGAACCACAATATATATGAGACACAATACTGTATCAGATGATTATATTAGATGGCACTGCAAATATTACCACAAAATCATCATAGCTATAGCATGTCTACAGCATGCTATTGTTCTCCAAAGCACCTCAAAGAATAATATGGAATGCACCATGTTTTATATATCCAGAAACCACAGCACTACAACAGTACATCAGGGTATACCCACTAACCAAATAGACTACATCATACATGCATAATTTTAATGACTCTCACCGAGGTATTTGATGTCAAAGCCCTGTGGGGGTTTAAGGGACCTTCTCATCCATGCCTCTCTTAACACCTCCAGGTGATCCTCCTTCCCTTGGATCAATAACACATGTTCATCTATCCAGCCCAGGAAAAAGGTCTCGGCTATGGCATCTGCCACCATCTTATTCCAGAAATATTTCATGTTCAGTGATTTGAAATCGGCGAAGATCTCATAACCGGTGTGATGGTGCGGCGGCTCCTCGCTCTCTGTCACCCCGGGCGCGTCCTCCGCCACGACGCGCGACAGCACGATGGCCAGCGAGTGCGGCGCGATCTGCAGGAACGGCTCCATGGATCCTCCTGTCAGATGCGACGCATTCCACGCGCGTTAAAGCGCAAATAAGGCGTTGGATTGATTGATGTATCGATTTAGTTGCGCGAGTGTGCTTCCCAAGTGCGCGCACCCGCAGCCAGACAAAAGAGCTTTTGCGCGTTAGTTCATTTGACCTGTGTATGTAAGGTGATGTAATTATTGTAACAAGAGAACATTGTGGTGATATACATGCGATAAGATCATTCTTGCTGTTTAAAATTAAGGCCTGGGTGGATGCGGGATGACATTTTAGCGTAAAAATCCAGATGCTGAGATGATCACGTTATTCTCCGCCGCATATGATCCATTCCTCACCTTCACCGGAGACATCAGAGAGAAAATACCGAGATCTTCTTCCGGCAGAGATGCGGGATGGCGTGAAACATTTTTGTCAATATCCCTGGATTAAAATCCCCGCAATATGAACATAAGGTGTTTGCGGTAGATTGATATTTCTCGTGTTTTTTTCGTCGAGATGCGGTGAATTCCCGCAGGCCGGTGCGCGACGATGGCTGGGCGATATACGTGTGTAAAGCAGGTTGTTACCTTGTAGCTCCCGTAGTTCGTATGGTGGAGACCTCTACTGGCAAAGAAGAGTTACTGCAAGCACAGTTCCTCAAACTGTTGCCGACTGTTTATTTTAAAAATCTAATATTTTTACCATTATAGAACAATATGAAAGTCATTGCTGATTACTTTAGCTGATATTATTCTGTATTATTAATTTATTTATCTTTTATTACTTTGTATTTTTAGTATTTTATTGTGTTGCATGCACACGACCCATAGTTGTAATGCTAATTAGCTAATGTTGCCATGTTGTTTGTACCTAACAAACTGCTTAATGGTATAAGAGATTAACTTTAGTAGTGACGATTTCTTTAGGTTAATAGTTCACAAAAATTAAGAGTCATTTTAAAACTAGGACGAAATGCCCATCTGAACATTTCCTACATACTATGTCATACTTGTTATTATTTCTTTCTCTATACAAGAGTTGTATGTTGTGTGCTGGAATTTAGACAAACTTTAATGAATGTCTAGTTATATTTTGAAAATGGTCTATGTCTAACAGTCTATATTTTCTGTACTGATATCAATACAAACACCTACTATTATTTATATCATTAAATTTTAAAATATTGCTAAAGGATTGAATATTTCAGACTTCTGAAAGACTTCTAAAAGAAATTGCTTCTCACTTACATGCTAAATGTTCTCCTGCTTTTACAAGGCTTAATTCTTTGACAAATTGATCATATTTCTCTCTTCGTTTTTAGAAATACAATTGCGCCATTGTCCACAAGAGGCCTTCACCGCCTCTTTTTAGATGTAGAGTAAACTAATTCTGATGCTTTTCTGTCCCACTTTAACTGATAACAGTCTAAAGAGAAAGATTAAGGTATCATCTCTCTCTTATAACCAGCCTCAGTTATAGCAGGGGAACACCCATCAGCTTGAAATGTTGCTGTCTAATAGTGATTTTTTATTAAATTCTTAGTACTCTTAGTAAATCTCTTAGTAAACTCTTAGTAAATCTCATACACTAACCGATTGACCTACACTGCTTGGGTCTGTTTAATTTCAATATGCAGTTCAATATACACAAAACAGCGACAGAAAATTTATCTTTTAGACTTTTTGTTTTCTATTTAGACTCTTTTTGTTTTCTACCGTAGTATAGCATTGCAATATTATCTACTTGCAATAGTATCTAATACAGCTTTCACAACACAAATGACATTATGACATCACAGTGGGAAAATTTTTTGACATGATGACAAACGTTTCTAAGCAATTATAGCATCTACTGGAATGAGCCACTCAAACATCATACATTCACACATGATATATATTGCAGCAAGAGAAGGCATGTCAGTTTGATGGTTTTACACCAGTTCAGACATGTAAACATGTCTCTGCTGTGCGGTTCACTTCTCCGGTTTCATCCTAATAGCCACAGGTGGTGTGTAATTTATGTTTCAGTGTGGAGACGGCCAGCATGTTGCTAACCTGCAGGATATTAAACCTGCCTGCCAGCTCTACAGCACTTTATTTCAGCGATGGTAAAGTCCAATACTACTGGTGTCCTGTATGTCCAATTCAATCCTAACAATTAACCACAACTAGATAACCTCCTTATGCATTCATGTTGTTTCATTATTTACACATATAAAGCTTGACAATATGTCAGAAATGTTTAAATATAAACAATTATAATAGAATTATAAAAAGGTATTTGTCATTATTTTCAGTACAGTTAAGGATGTTTAAAAATATATATTGATAATGTTTATTGTCAATATAATTTTAAGAATTTGGCCAGCTATGTAAAACCTAGAAAACAAAGTTACAAATCTACCCAGAGACTGAGAGGAAACTTAGTTCACATGGGTTTATTATGTCAGGTACACAGGATTAGCTGAAGGTAATGTAAGGTTATTGTTAAACAGAAGCCAAAGCAAACAAATGCCACAAACTCCAGAATCTTTTGTTTTCAAAGCCTGTGAGCCATAAAAAGAGAACAAGGATTATCACCTGGGAAACAAACTTAATCTCTGATAATTGTTCTGTCTGTGTTAGAAATTTAACATTCAACAGGTTTGTCAGTGAATTTGACCTCTTTATTGTAAAGTAGACTCTACAGAATATCACATCCCATATTAATCGTGCAGCCCTTTACAAACAGCTATGACTTCCAGTTGCGGTTTAGTCCATACAGTTCAAACTGGTCTTTCTCCTAGTCTTTAGAGCCCTCAGTAGATTATTACCTTCATATCTGACTACTGTAAATTTTTATGATTCCAATTATTTCTTCAACTGTGATCTGTTTAATTTTGACATTATGATCAATCTTGCTCATCTTTAACATTTACAAATGCTTTACATATTCATACTTATGTTTAGGCTTATCTTATAGTACAAGTCCTGAGTTGCTAAATGATAATAATAATAAATTAACAGTAATAATAATACTTCATAAAAACTTTCTTGTACTGTTTTAACATATAAAATGTTGCTTATTTGCTAATACATTCTCTAGTTTTTTAATAAGTTTCTCTTATTAAATATGGGACATTTATGTTTTGTTTAAACTCTAAAATACATAAATAAATAATAAACATTAATAAACTAATATTAATAACATTAATACATTAATAAAATAATAAAGTAATCTTACATTTAACTAATTCTCAATAAGAACAAAGGTATTTTAATACTGTAAATAAAGCGTAAAATGGCCCCCTGCTGGAGGCACAGAGTCATTACATATTTACCTACACCAAGACGTTGCTGTTAGAAACCAAAGCATTATACCAAAGAATCTGAACTGCCTATAATCAAATGCAATCTTCTGTCTCAGTACACATTTTTAGGAAATCATATTATGACTATATAAAGTTTATATCTGCCATTTTTTGTGAAATTTTTCTAATAAAGATGTTTATTGTAGGTCACACAGATTTTCAGCATAATTAATTTATTCCACAACAATCAACACCATGATAACAATCAGTTTTGTTTTCCAACAGCTAGCGTGATGTCACTTGAATTGCTTTAAGTAAGTGTGTTTTAGTTATATGGTTACGTCATAATAACAGATTACAGGTAAAACATTGATGTAATCAAAAGCTTGGTTAAAATAATCTTAAGCAGGGCAATATTTTAACTTTGTGCAGCCAACCTGCAATCAACAATCACTCAATGACAACTAAATCTGCAACTAAATTTCTTAGTATTTTATTCATATATCACTAGGCTGTAAACACGCGTTTTCCAAGGAATGCTCGTCCTTCATCACCAGTGGTTTCCATAGCAACGCTCCGGAGTTGGGAGATGTGCCTGTCTCCTACGCGGCTTCTATAGAGGTATCTCCATTTCTGCCCTGAGGCTGAGAAATCATAACAGACACCAGACAACTGTTAGCTTCCAAAATTAGTAACAGCTATGATCTTTACCATTTACAAGACAAAACTCAATTCACTGCAGCTGTTCTCACTGGTTTTGTTCCGGTATTAAACCATTTATCCAATACATTCAAATAATTTTAAACAATGGCCATAAAACTGGTACTGAAGTGAACTGCTGGAGAAGCCATTAATAATACATGTATAGATTTACAGACTCTATATATAATACAGGTTTATAATACAGACTCTATAATATGATGGCTCTATTGTTGAAGCAGTTTTCTGAGTAATACCTTGACAAAGATGCGTGAGGGCAGGAAGCGGCGCAGCTGTTGACTGGAGATGTTTGGAAAGCGCAGCAGGCTGATGTTGAGCTGAGGGAGGAGCTGATATCCAGCCATCAGTGGATAGAAATTATACAACATCTCCTGCTTGGCACCTGGTAAGATCCTCATGCGCACCTACAGACAGACAGAGTGAGACCTGCAGTTGTATGAAATGCTGCAGAACGAAATAGGTAACACATCAAAGCTGCAATCCTTAACTTGTTCCATTAAAACTGAAGAATAATCAGTTGAGTAAATAAAAACATAAGTGTTTAAAACCCAGTTGCAGCATTAAGCTATTTATTATTGATTTACTTGATGAAGAGATTTGACACAGCAGAGCCAACTTGCCGAATACAGGTTATTTTTTGCACAGTTATTGTATGAATCTGACCTGTTTGAGTCCACTAAACATGAAGGCATCACTGGGCTCCACACTAATCTCTACATCCTGAACCAGCCCGGTCCGGTTCTCCAGATGGTACCTGACAGGTAAAGACTCACGCACACGACCAAACGATGGCAATTCTAGAACATAAGAGAGAAGATGAGCAATACAAAAACACTGAAGACAGTCTGAGACTAATTCAAACCTATAGGATGAAGCACGGGACTCACCTGCATGCACATACAGTGGGATGTTCTCCACCATCACATGAGGAAGAGTGATGATGGTCCTCACCACTGGTGTCTCAGCAAACTCTGACTTCCTGAAAACAGCACAAAAATATTCCCTTATGATATCATCATTCCACAGTCACCCTTTGGTTTGCTAGGGGGAGTACTTAAGAAGCTGACTGCAAAAATGTTTGCATTTTTGTTTATTAAAAAATATACCAAAATAAACATGCTCATAGAAATCTCATGCATTTGGGGTTGCATTGACAACGTAGAGAAGTTGTAAAAAAAAAAAAGTGATGTCACCTCTTCCAGGAAATGATGTAATGTCCAGAGGCCACAGTGCTGGTGCCATTCTGAACCGGAGGACACTTGAGAAGGAAACACTCACTGGCGCACTCGCTGGTCTGAAGCGTCACTGACCCCACAGCACAAAAAACATCAGTGGTATATTCTCAATGATTGTAAAGTGACTGTTACTTGTTACAAGATAAATAGTGAAACAAAAACATTGTCTCTCATCGAGTTGAATCTGAAGGAGAGTAATACTGAAGTACCTCCTTCCACTTGACTCTGAGGCTTATCGATAGCTGTCATACTGGAGACCAGCTGCACATCACTGCTCACCAGCTCAATGGGCCACGGAGACGCACTCAAAATATCCATCATCAGCAGGAAGGGAATATCCACATACACGCGCTCCAAATGCTCAAACTGACCATTCATTCACACGCATGCATGTGTGCGCACACACACACAAAAATAACAAATATGAGCTGTTGGACTATGGACATCAGAATATAAACACCAATCATTCATGCTGACAGTAGTTCTTACCTTACTGGACACAAACTTCACAGCCACTTCAAATGGAACAACAGTTTCTACGGTAACAGTTTCATCCTGCAAGTTAAAGGCAAATAATTCAACTTTGTGAATGAAACTGTGTAATTTGCAACGATTACAGGGCTGTACAGCTTGTGTTTATATCTGGTTAACACATAATCTTTAGTAACCATTTCCGCAACATTTAAAAGGTTGGATTACAGGGTTCTAGTGTTGACATACTTTGTGACACTTGCAGGTGATCTCCTTGCCCTCGACTGTGGCACTCACAGAATACGCCACGTGAAACAAGAAAATTCTGGATCCGGTGCTGCCACAGCGGATATACAGTGGCTTCACAATCTGACAAATAACACACAAACACTTTCTATCATTACACAGTTTTAAGAAATACCTTTATCTTGACAAACAATTCAGTTTAATCTTATGTGATGAGATGTTACACCTTCTGGCCGGGCTGCAGGTCACCGATATGAATGTCTGGCAGCAGGGCAGGATAAGAGTCATCACAAACCTCTGAGGCGTTTTGTGTGATTTGAGTCATCTGTGTGAGATTAGCATCTTGACCTATTGACCAAACACATACACACATTAAAGCTTTACATTACAATCAGTAAATATTAAACATTTTAGTATTCTAGTCAATCACTCACATTCTTATTGTAAAACAACTAATTACATTCTGTTTCTCTATTACTAACAGAGGATCTATTTTGGTTCAATACACACCTGGTTTAAGGCCAGCAGTGAGCTTTATATCTTTGGCTACAGTGTCCTCCTGTGATTGGATGGTGACAGTGATACAGTACATTTCATTGGTTAATGCTGGAGGCTCGTGTGTTAGCTGTACAGAGATCCTGGGCACTCTGGAGATGATCCTGACAGACAAAACAGGTATGTTAAACTTTCATCCGTGGATCACAAAAAGAGAAATATAAATAATCATAAAGCTCTAAGTTTGAGCAGTTTTAAAAGCTTCAATATAAATAGAATAATAATTAATATACTGCCAGCGTAGCATATTAAAAGCCACAGTTCCCATTCACTTAAATTGTTTTGTAAAGTATCTTTGATTGACAGTCACATGGATTTTTGTTATGACTTACATAGTGCTGGACTGTACAGACACTGTGTCCCAGTCCACCTGCTGCTCTGGGAGGCGTGTCCTCCTCTTAAATGAGCGGGATGCCTGCAAAGCCTCATGGGAAGAAGCGGCATCTCCCCACCCACCTCGCCAGTTCAGATACACATAACGGCCTGTTTCTCTCCCTAACATCAGTCCCACTGCTGTGATCTGAAGAGACAGAATAATTGTGACAACTGTATGTGTGACAAAATAATTGTGACAAATGTTTGAAGTTATGCTTATAGTGAGTAAACATATATATATTTTACCTCAATCTTTTTTCCAACATCTTCCGTTTTAGCTACAAACTTAAAGCAGTATTTGCGGGTTTTGCCAGGAATGAGACACATGTTCTCCTGGGTGGAAGGTTCTAGAATATCTTTTTCCTGTGAGGTATCCTCCAGTAAACAGAACTGATTGTACTCCTGAAATTTCAAAACAACCAATGAAGAATGAGTCAATGATTTTATCAGGCCTTCAGAATTGTGTGTGTGAGGGTCAGGTGTGTGTGTGAGGGTCAGGTATGCTGTACCTGGTTGCTAAGGGTGACACAGAGCTTTGAGAAGCGCACAGGATGTGGACAGTCGGCTCTCACATAGACATGCAGCTGGACGGGATCATCTATGTGGAAACTAGGAGACAGGAACTTGGCTTTGCACTGAACTGAGAGAATAAAGTAAACAAATATAGAAAGTTTTATTCACCATCAGCTCAACAAAACAAAACAAAAAAAAAAAACACATTCACTATAGCACATACAATTACACACGTCTACTGCTAATTCAGTGTTATCTGCTAGCCTTTATCAGATGTTTGTCAAAGATAAAATGACATAGATTAAGATAGTTAGGATAGATAGTAAGAGATAGATAGTAAGTTAGGAACACACAGTGTTTTCACAATGCATCACAATGCTTTTCGTAAGGAATTTTTAGCTATAGCTACCGAGCAACATTTAATAAAAAATCTGTCACCATTCACAGACCTGTATTTGTTATATTTCTCATTTTGTGTTTGTTTTGTTGAGCTGGTTTTCATTTGTATGTGAATGATACTGTAGATATTTCTTAAAGGAACCACTAATGTTGTGCGTTTCTGATCTTAATATTAATGGAAGTCATTTAGCACATTTAGTAAGTGTAAGAGGATCTTACCAAAGGGCACATAGTCCTGAACCTCAATGGTGAACTCATTATTGCTGGCCAGAGATGTGCGGTCACTCCACAGAGACTGAGCTGCCTTCACTGAGACCGGGTCACAGTTTGGTTCAGGTTCTGGAACTTCATTCTAATAATGCATAAAATATATAGCATCTCTTTTTACATCATATTGTCTGATAACTCTCAGTTGATAAAATTTTTAAAAATATTTATTTAGTCACTGCATTACAATTGAGGAACATTACACAAGCCTAACACATATGATATATACATTGAATGTTAGAGCGAGCTAATGAAAGCATCACTGCTAGAATTCTATACATACCATCAACACTTTAATCAGATTCTTCTCAATCCTGGACTTCTGCTCTTCAGGAAGGACAGAGGCTAAGAGTGCGCACATACATACACACACACACACACACGTTAACCGCAGTCACTTTACATGTAGAAAAGCTGATGAGAAGCTGTCATTCTAATACGTTCATGTACCTCTGCCCACCAGCTCCATAGAGTAGGTGATGTAGTCTTTGACTTGACCCATGAGATACGAGCACTTGAGCGCTGTGCACAGGATGGAGGTCAGCAGAGACCACCAGCGCTCTGTGCGGTAATCACACATCACATAATCCAACAGCCTGAGGAACACACACACATTTAGTAAGCTGTTGGACATACCACACACTTCTATCTAGTGAGGACATGCCAAATGTCCATCAAAATAAACATTTTGTCAGATTTGGTTCACGTCTAGGGATAATCTTTCCTCAAAGACTTAAGAAAGCGCACAGACACATTTGAAGTTTCTATTTAACTCACTTTAATGCTTTTGTGTAGTCTTTAGCATGATAATACTCCTCTCCCATCTGAACCACTGCAGAGAGAGAGCGACAGAGAGAGAGTTGAGGGGTTGAGACAGGGACGAGATTGTTAATGAGTGTATGTACTTGTATATGTGGTTTACAGGGACAGGTGTATGACAACAAGAAACATTTACAAGGATACTGTCTGTAAACCAAATGGCTTAGATTGTTTTTTTGTATTAAATAATAGCAATTTTTGACAGTGAGATTTATGGTGGTGTTAAAAGAGACAGGATTGGCTGCTTAATTAACTTAGTGTACAATCATTTATGTCTGTGAGAACTGTGTGTGTGACTTACTCAGGTGGCTTTTCATTCTGGGACACTTGTACTTCTTAAACTGAGCCACAGCGTTACTCAGGAGAGAGATGATCAGCTCCTGACATCACAAACACAGTTTAAAAGTCACATCCACTATCACACCTAAACTAAAGCATTTAAGGATAAGCCATTATATCAGAAACACTTTGAAGATCAGGAGAAAGTCCCTTCACACTTGTGTTTGACTGATTGTGTATCTGCTGTTTCAGTAACTAGGTTAAGTTAAAAAAAATGTTCTTTGAAATCCTACCGAATGGAGAACATCTCTCTCTTTGACTTGAAGAGCGAGGATACCTTGTTTCTCTTTCTCAGGGTCAGGTGGATCAATACCTAAGGTCAAAGGTCACTAGATCAGAAGTAAGACTTCCAAATGGGTGAGACTGTGTGTCTTTCAAGTTTGAACTCATTTTACGTATGGTAATGAAAATAAAACCTAAACAATTTTTACAACAGTTATGCATGCTTTTAAACCCTAAACCTTCATAAGGATAACTTTTCACATTTTCTATTTTATTTAAATGACAATAATGAGAATTAGAGAAGGGCAGGTAAAGTTCACAGATGGGTTGAGCAGTGTGGGTGAGAGAGATTCAATTACTCTGATGCCCCTGTCTCCAGGATCTCTGTCCATAAAAGTCCAGAGCTCCAGCGGAGGTCTCTAATGAGCTGGGTGCTGGGCCCACACCTGGCTGGAGCAGAACCGGAGGAAGATTTCACATTACTTAAGCAAATGACTGACAGGCATTATTGTGCACAGGACTGCAGGCAGCAGTACCTCATGACTGCAGAGCTGTGCTGCTTGCTGTTTGCGCTCCTGTGCATAGCAAGCAGCCTGTTGGTAGTAGAATCCTGGATTCTGGGTCTGGATGGCTGTGAGGCCCAGTTTAATGGCCTCATCAAACAGATCCCCAAAGGACTGGAACCTATGGAGAGGGAGAGGGAGAGAGAGAGAGAGGGAGAGAGAGAGAGAGAGAGAGAGAGAGAGAGAGAGAGAGAGAGAGAGAGAGAGAGAGAGAGAGAGAGAGAGAGAGAGAGAGAGAGAG
>JBAJNP010001043.1:0-11131 GCA_036877545.1 Yasuhikotakia modesta | reverse complement strand
AGAGAGAGAGAGAGAGAGAGAGAGAGAGAGAATGAATGAATTGGTTCAGTACATATGCTGCTTTTTGAATGAAAACTAAACTGTGCAGGCAGACAATCATGACAGTGAAACAGTGTCAAGACATTTTAAAGTCTAAATGATGTAAAAAAGACATTTGTTTTTTACATCATTTCTGTTTGTCCAATTCCCCATGTACACTTAAATTTGAAGTGCACTTGCATCACCAATTGGAATTATAAAGATAATGACCGATAACAGATCAACACGAACTTACAGTGCTACACAATAATGTATGTAATTATGTAATAATGTATGTAATTATTTTATGTAATTATTCTCTATTTAGATGTGCTTTATTTATTATTATTAATGCATAACAACACAATAACTTCGCAGAAACCCAAGACACCAATAAGAGGTGTTATTTCCTGAAGAAATCTTTTAGCATTCGTACATTATGCACAAAGGTCATGATGTGTTCAAGAATATGAAATTAAGTAAAGGACATATAGCAGGATTAAATCTTACTGTTTGGACATCCAGGCGGTGTGTTCAAAAGCCAGCTCAGCACTCCCGATCTTCTTCTTACACAGGTCGATGTGTTTGCGGAACTGAGCGATCGCATCCAGCGGGGTGTTGTGCTGAAAACACAGCCTGCAGATCTGTGAAAGAAGACCACCATTAGAGATGAACGTAGCTGAACATGACTGTGCTATTTAGAAAAGAAAGACAACAGGAAATGAACTCTGGCCTGTTTCCTGAATACAAGCGGTTGAATGACACCACACATTAATGGTGTATCAAAACTGCAGAGACTACAATGTTTTAAAACAGTCATTCTTGTGATACTGGCTAAGGCAGGCGTCACTGTTCTGTTAAAAGCCCAGGCTTAAACTCTGTGGTGTATAATTCACCTAACATGGTTTGTGGCATAAACGATACCTCATAATGTGTTTAGAACTGACCCAAAAAATGTCAAACTCTAGTGTTCAAACAAACCTTGTAGTTAATGAATCCAGCCATGGTTTTGATTTCCAGCATGTTTGTTTCATGAGCTCTGAGTTCGTGGACGAGGCTGTATGCAGTCCTGTAATATCTGTTGAAGAGAGCACAGAATGTCACATAAACATGACAAACATGACATTACATTTTTAATGAATGACAAGCAAGTATGTCCAAGACTGCAAAAAGTCAAGTTTAAAATACAGGTGCCTGTACAGGTACTCTGGATTCTTTGTATTGCTGTAGGCTTCATATATTGTTGATATCTAACATTACGTTACATAACTTTTGACTTATTAAATGCCATTTTTTAACTTTGGATAAGCATGCTTATTCATTTCTAAAAGCTTTTCAAAGAACATTTTGGTAAAATACATTTATAAACCTTGTGAGCATTTTAATCCTATCAGGCTATGAGCTCAACTGTATTGAGCTGAACATAATGTTTTTATAAATATAAAATCTTTATAAATATCATCTGTGTTTTTCTCTGTTTGTCACATAACAACAACAAAATTGCTTTACTGTTTCATTTACTTTTATACTGTCATATTTACTTTTATTCTAGCAAGTATGTGGTAATAATGTGGTGGAAATTTCTGCTAAAACACTTACTTGAGGGCATTTTGCGTATCCTGCTTTAATTCACTGAAGAATCCCATTTTAAACTGATGCCTGACAAACAGCAGCTAGAATCAAAGGATTTAAAGTTTAAGAGGGACTGTTTAATGCTGGTTAACTAAACAGATGACCAGCTATACCACCCAGCCAGAGTGTGTTCATCAATCCCAAGTCATGCTCATTTCCTGTCACAACCAGCGCTCAGCTGAGAGAGTTTCACTAGATACTATAAAAATGCGAAGCTTTGTCACCATGTCATAAATAAGGTACAATAAAAAGAAGTCTGAATGCATCGAATGTCACTTTAGTTGACAAGTCTGGCTCACAACTACAACTGACTATACACAACTTTAAAGTATTAAAATTATTCAGTTATATACTGTGTATATACTATATAAGTGTCATTTAAACTCAGGGTTCATTGTAATGTCATCTAGATGTCACATTGTTATATCTGGATGTTCTGCAAATAAATCACAACAGCTGTACCTGGTGTGTAGTTTTGTTGAGGAACTCCTTATGAGATTTGACTCTCCTGATCTCATTATAATAGTAGGTTTGTGCATGCTCATAAAAAGCATTCTCCAGCCTGCAGACATACAAATACACTAAACAGTAAGATGCATGATTTACTGCAATTTACACATTTACAAATTTTAGAGAACCAGAGTATCTCTCTGTGGTGACATGTCTGAGCTATCATAGCGAAAGATCAGAAGAAGTGCATAATTTATGGTACATATAAATTACATTATATATAATTTATATTATATTATATTATATTACTTTTTAAAAGTCACTGGACCTGTTTAACAACAAATAATAAATCTTGTTATTACGGTATTCTCCTCCAGATGTCGCTCTTTCATTCACCTTGCATAAAGATACAAACTACGAACATGCCTGTGACTCAGACTTGCTTATTACATTCTCAACTATCGTTTCGAATCAATTTCAATAAAAGATACATCTCTTCCAGCAACAGAGACCTACAGTTACATGCACTTATCAATACAGACAGATTTAATGGGCTTGTTCTGGTATAACTTAAATAAGTGCGGCTCTAACCTAATGATGTATCCCACCAGGTGGTCGGTATGAGGCAAGACAAATAGGGACTTCCCAGAAAGGTCACAGGCGCCACACAGAGCAGAAGCCCTCTCAGATGCCACTAGATCTTCACCTGAGGCACACAATCCAGCTTTACTCAACAGCATCTATGTAATAGATCAGACTGGAGAACATCCAACACTGATGTCAGTTGTGTTATACCTGGAGGTAGTGGAGTCTTCTTCTGAATTAAAACAACAGCAACCTTTGTGTTTCTTCCTTGCAAACTTGTTCTGTGGGAAAGTATGTTAGACCAGACATCATAAAAACCCAGATACTATTTCCAACACACGTTTTTACCACACAGCCCATTAATATAAATCATACCTGACAATTTCCACTTTGGTTGCGCATTCAGACTGCTTTTCCTTCCATTGAGGGTCATCCCAGTCCAGTTCATAAAACAGCACAACCAACGCAGGCACAAGATTTAGGTGTTTGTTCATCCAGCCTGTCTTTAGAATCCCTTTAGGCATGTACCATTCATACGACGTTCTCTGACAGGAGAGAGACAGAGTTATCAAAAACAAACCAGTCAACACAGTTTCCAGAGGAAAAAATTACAATTAAAATAATGCTACTATTTTTTATTAAAGGTTCCTTTTGAAGTGCATGAATCAAAATCATCAATTGTCAAATGCCAGTAAATATATAGTTACTATAGTATAATTAGCTGTCTACTAGAAAAAACATCAACTTGGAACATAACTTATGTGTATAAGCTATGATAACTTTATCTAAGGCATCAAAATTATCATTTTCATGTCATATCAGTTTAATGTCTGGCAGGTTGATTTTGGACCTTGTGTGCATGCATGAGAGCTCTCAATGCAGTACAGTATTGTACAGCTCTTTAAATTATTAAGAGCGTTTCACAGCTCCTTTGGTTTACCTTGGTTCTGCATTTTGGGTATTCATGGTCTCCCGGAAGTACTTTGAAAGAGATGGGAACTCTGTCTGCCCGACGGTTGGCACAGAAGGCATCCCATATGGCTCTGTGGATGGCATTAAAAACCACGTCCAGGCCTGTTAGGGCCACAAAGGCCATTGGCCTGCAGCACAGCTCTGGAGGGAGATCCCACTGGGCTGGACTCATGATGCCAGTGAGACCACAAACCAAACAAATCTGGTCTGAAAAGGAGCAATTTAAGATATTTATATATAATTAAAACATTTTGTTCTAAACATTGCCTATGTAAATAAAACAAACAAAAAAAACTCAGCAGACAATGACAACAGATAACACATATACACTGACGCATACAGATACATCTAACTCTGTTTCTTTATTATATCATCAGTCGACTATCAAAGCAAACTAACAAAAGCCTTTGTTACTTTTGACAGCTGATGCTGCGCTATGTAAATGCTAAAGCTAACACTCAACGTTACCGTAAAATCATCACATTAAACACCAATAATCGGATAAGTACTTTTACTCGTAAGGGTTTATTATTACCCTGTGAGCGGTCGGCTATTTACCTTTGGGTTCCAAAAGGGTGTTCCTCGTTTTTTACCAATCTGGCCTAAATTAATGCATAGATGATGTTTATAATGCAAACTCCACCTTCATCATATCACATGACTACTTCTCCTTCTGCGGCTACTCGGGTCATTTCAACAGCACAAAGCGCCACCTGTCGCCCCGGCAGGCATTGCTCCGTGACGGTCTAGTACACAATCACTACTGCGTGTAAAACTGACATAAAACTAAATACTACAGCCTTGACTAGTAAAACAACAACAACACTGAAACTACATGCATAAACGTCTACGTGGTCTTGTTTAATTGTTGTTTTTATTCATTGAGAATAAATTTTCTGTGGACATTGGACTTTCTGTGGAAAGAAGGAATAAATAAATAAATATATAACTATAGAAGAAGGAATAAAAAATAACTATACAGTATACATACAAAAGTGAGCACAGTATGATAATAATGATATGATAATAACCGACGATGATAATGATAATAAAGGCTATGTGAAAGTCCCACACTTCACTTTCACTTCACTTCACATTGCACATGAAAGTGAATCTGAAAATGTACATTAATGAACTGTAGATATTTACTGTGTATGCCTTGCACAGTACAGCACTTACAGAGTGGAGTTACGCAGCCTGATGACCGCTAGGATGAATGATGTTCTGCACCGTTCAGTGGAACACTCAACAGTGTAAACACCATCATAATAAATATTGTGTATAGCTAGAATAAATATTGTTTATTTATTATGAACAGGGTTCCTTTTTCTTTAATGTTTTAGTATAAATAAATAAATAAACATTATATAATATTTCATATGACGAGACATGTAAAATTTATTCCCTTCTGGTGTATGTGGGATGACAGACTGTGACGTGCAACGTGTGCGCCGACAACCGCTGCAGTTCGGTCGCAGGAGACACCATTGGCTGGCTGATGCACCATGGCCGACAAAGCACAGCTACAGGAGGCGATTAAAATACAGGGTGAGGTTGTCAGAAAACTGAAGTCGGAGAAAGCTAGTAAAGATCAGGTTAGTTTGATCTCTGTTGTAAATATAACCTTGTGCTTTAAAGCTTAATAAGTCGCACACGTTGTATCATTATTGGCCGCATGTTGTTACTTTGCAATGTTAATATCATAATAGTTTAGATATGATTTGATTGACAGGCTTTGGTCTGTTTTGCTAGGTTTAGTTGGTTATAGGGTCATTTTATAATATTTAATAATTCTATATTAGGCATGCTCAGTAATGCTAACTGTTAGCCATCTGACGCAATCTTTCACTCTTGATGGAAATTAATACTGCATGTACAATGTGGATGTATAAATCTGTAACCATTCAGCTGTGTAGTACTGTGATGTAGTTGTTCGTGTGAACTAACAAAAATGCTGTCATTCCCCTTAAACATTTTTGAAAACAGATTTTTCTGAGAGTAGTTTTATTCATTGCTGATAGCAAACTGTTCATTATTTGATAATAAACAATAAACAATCAATAAACAATCACATACTTGTTCTATTTATAGATTGTTAGTAACTGACTAATAACGCTCTTGAATAAGGTTAAAGCCACGATCAGGTCTTTGTTCAAGGTTATGTTATAAATGGATGTAACAGTTTCTAGAATGAAGATTCTAGAATGTAGAATCAGAAATAACTGTTATTAAGGAATCACCAAACTTATGATTAAATAGTGTAGTTCACTACATTGTGTCATTATCACAGGCAGAAAAGCTCTAGTTTGGTCTGCTAAGATAAGAGGTGTGGTGTGATTATATGCATGTACACAGTGAGTTACCCAGCAGTTTGGAGATGCAGGTTGATTTTTGACGGCCTCCTCTCATGTTTTGCTTCCTCGTTGCCGTGATGTCTCTCTCGTGGGACCATAGTGACAGGGTTGCTCACCACTTTTCTCCTGTTCTTCCTGCTTGTTGCCACGGATACCATCATCATCACCCTCCACCTCTCTTCGCTGCTGTACTGTGGTTGGACTCATTGGGACTGTGTGAATCCTGGTGTGTGTGTTGGGTTGTGATTGCATAATGAACACACTGGGGCTGGTCTCCATGCGGCTGTGTGCTGGACTGATGGGCTGTCGGACCGCCACACGTTTGCGATCTATACGCTGCTCATCTGGAATGACTTTATCACAGGTGGATAATCTTCATGTCGGTCACACACACACACACACACACACACACACACACACACACACACAGTGGAATCTGTTTTCCACCTCAAAACATAAGGACTTGTTTATGAAAAGATACAAAAACATTTTGCAATTACAATTGTTTCATTTAATAGAAATCTTTCAAGTTGTTGCATTCTTGAACAAAACATGAAACATTTAAAAAAGGGCATTAGTGAAAGTAAATTGTAATTTATTGTTATATATTGTTTTTATTTTTAGATCGATGAGGAAGTTGCCAAACTGTTGGAACTCAAAGCTCAGCTGGGTGGAGATGAGGGCAAGCACACGTTTGTTCTTAAAACAGCCAAGGTAGAAAAAAGACTTACATTTGACCATTTAAACAAGTTTGATTGGTAAAGACAGATGTTTGCATTACCATCTCTCCTGCTATCTTCATAGGGGACCAGGGACTATAACCCCAAGCAAATGGCTATAAGAGAAAAGGTTTTCAACATCATCATCAGCTGCTTTAAACGTCATGGTGCTGAGACCATTGATACCCCCGTGTTTGAGCTGAAGGTCTCATTTAAACATTTATATTCTACCTGAGAAAATGTGTGACTGTACAATAATGACCCAGTTTATTGGTCTTGTATAGGAAACTTT
The DNA here is from genome assembly GCA_036877545.1 of Yasuhikotakia modesta. Lineage (NCBI taxonomy): Eukaryota > Metazoa > Chordata > Actinopteri > Cypriniformes > Botiidae > Yasuhikotakia > Yasuhikotakia modesta. The sequence goes on along the minus strand of JBAJNP010001043.1, from coordinate 4,109 downwards.
AACAGGGAAGTACGGAGAGGACTCCAAACTCATCTATGATCTAAAGGACCAGGGAGGGGAACTTCTGTCCCTGAGATATGACCTCACTGTATCCTTGACAACATCAGTCATGCGTTTTTATATGATATATGCAGTTCCTTCCTTAACTCCTCCCCTCAGGTCCCGTTCGCTCGCTATCTCGCTATGAACAAGATCACCAACATTAAACGTTACCACATCGCCAAAGTTTACCGCAGAGACAACCCAGCCATGACCCGTGGCAGATACAGAGAGTTCTACCAATGTGTGAGTTTCCTCTCCATTGATTCTTAAACCTGGAGCGCCGTTAGAATAAAGAAAAACACGCTTTATTATTCTTGCAATAAAATCAATATTTTTAATTAAATTTGTTTCACACTATATACCTTTTACTTTTTGAGGGGAAAGAGAATTATTACCCTAATTATCTCTCCCCAGAAGTGTATGATATAAATATGCATAAACAAATTTTTATACAGTAGAACAAGCTACCCTTTAGTTCTGTTTATTCTGAATATTTCCTGTTTAATCTGAACAGCACTTGTTTGTTGTTGCTACAGGATTTTGACATAGCAGGTCAGTACGATGCCATGATCCCAGACGCTGAGTGTCTGAAGATTGTCTATGAGATCCTGAGCGAATTAGATCTTGGAGATTTTCAGATCAAGGTTGGTAGCTGATCAGCACAGACTGAAGATGATCTGTTCAACAGAGTCTCTATGTTTTATGTGTGAGATGGAATAGTTATGCCGCTATGATATTTTAGGTGAATGATCGTCGCATTCTGGATGGAATGTTTGCTGTGTGTGGTGTTCCAGATGACAAGTTCCGCACAATCTGCTCCACGGTAGACAAACTGGACAAGGTGAGAGACCTGAATGATGTCATTCGTTCAGCTATCAAAGTAACATACAATTAAGTAATAAGGGAAAACCTTGTATTAAAAAGAAAGCAAAGTTTTTTTGAATGCAATTAATAAAGATGCACATTTTCATTGCTATATGTATGTTTGTTTGCAGATGGCCTGGGAGGATGTTAAAAATGAGATGGTGAATGAAAAAGGTCTTTCAGAGGATGCAGCCAATCAGATCGGACAGTATGTCAGCATGCAAGGTGAGTAAACCCACATTAAGCATGCAAATCAGTCAAACCCACATTAACCTGACCTGTACAACCAAATTCTTTATTCACTGATCTGTGATGTCTTATTTTATTCGTACAGAGCAACCCCATCCTCTGATCCTAGATCAGTTTGTCTCTCTGTAATAACATCTTTGACCTCTAGGTGGGCTGGATCTGGCCGAGCGACTGCTTCAGGACCCCAAATTGTCCCAGAGCAAACAGGCCTGTGCTGGACTCACAGACATGAAGCAACTCTTTAGCTACCTGCAGCTCTTTCAGGTCACAGACAAGGTAATTGTCACAGGCAGAGGTCACTGAAGTATATACTAATACTTTCTGCTTGGGTTTAAAGCTGACACAGAACAGTTTTGTGTCAATGATGTCAAGTTCAAGTTCAGTTTATTTATAAAGCGCTTTTCACAATGGTTCATTGTCACAAAGCAGCTGTACAAATGTAAAACAATATATCCAATAATATTTCAGGTATGTTAACAAAAAATTTAAAAGAAACAGTTCTAACAATAAGAAAAACAGACATCAAATCAATACATACACAACCGAACAGATATAGTAAAAATAGAAAGAATACAATAATTAGAGTAATGTAAAACTAGTGTCAACAGACTCCCGTTAAGCAACAGGGCGACTGTGGCAAGGAAACAAAACTCCAATGAATGATAACTGGAGAAAAAAACCTTGTGAGAAACCAGGCTAGGCCAGGAGGGCTAGTTCTCCTCTGGCAAGTTAAAGCTGCAGTCTGTAACCAAGACTATGATTGATTCAGTATGAAGCTGGATGATTAAGTGGTAGAAATGTCCAAATGGTGATTTTAGATAAGAGAACATTACTTTTTAGTTTAAAGATAAGAAAAAGTAACATGTTAGGTGGTAAGTACCACAAGTTACTGATAGCAGCTCTAACAACAATCTTGCTTGTTACAGTAATGGCTATGAACTGATGATTTTAGGTTGTTATTTACTGGTTAAAGAAAATCATATATATACCAACTGAAATGACAGCATTATTAACGTAATGTGGAGGTGAATGACAAGCACTGGAGTCGGCCAGGTAGTGCATCCTCTGGGAAACGTCTGGGAAACGTCTGGGTTCGCCCTCCGATGAGTGCTCTGCAATGATGCCGGGAATCTATCCCTACCCCAGGAGGAAGCCCCCAGAACAGAGAATGATTAACGTAGCTGCTGTTCATAAATCAATTTGTCAATAGATAACAACTGTCAATTGGACTATGAAAATGCATGACCAAAGAGATGTGTTTTTAGTCTAGATTTAAACTGCAAGTCATAAGGGAAAAAATTAAAGGCAGCCAATCCAAACACACTGTTTGCTGTTGACGGTCTATGACGGTCAAGCGTGTGTATATGCAGTAAGTGTGTTTTGGGCCTTTGCATTGTCTCACACCTTTCCGCTACTGACTGTAAAGGAGGAACCAGATCTCCAGTGTAGCAGGTGGCAGCTGGCTAGGACAAAAACTCCCATTAACTGAAGAATTGATACTTCCATTTTATGAGCCACTGGATAAGAAATGCATGCACTATAAAATTTATTGCAGTGTTTTTCCATTTCAGTTAATGCAGTTATTATTTCATGTTCGTTATTACTTATTTTCATACAGATTCACTGTCTCGCATCTGTGATGATTCTAACGAAGCACCACTTGTTCTTTCCGTCTGCCACCATAAATTTTTAAATCTCTCTCTCATTTTCTTTCTCTCTTTCTCACTTACTCTCACTCTCTAGGTGGTGTTTGATCTGAGTCTGGCTCGTGGTCTGGACTATTACACTGGTGTGATTTATGAGGCGGTTCTGTCGCAGACGGTACCAGCATCGGCGTCCACACCCACAGAGCAGAATGGGGCGTCTGCGGGCGATGAGGCGGGCGTGAGCGTTGGCAGTGTGGCTGGCGGAGGACGATATGACGGTCTGGTGGGCATGTTCGACCCCAAGGGCAGAAAAGTGCCATGTGTGGGTGTCAGCATTGGCATTGAGAGAATCTTCTCCATAATGGAGCAGAAGGCAGAGGTGAGAAAGCGAAAGAGCTTTCTATAAAAGAGTCGTTTTCACTGATGGATTGTGTCTTAAAACATTAAATGCATTAAAGTGAGTAGTTAGCTGTTAGTGTGTATGTATATATGTGTGTGTGTATTGTGTGTGTGTATATATATATATATATGTAAATGGAATATTTTCTCCTCAAGGCATCTTCAGAGAAGGTCCGTACCACTGAAACACAAGTGCTGGTGGCCTCAGCGCAGAAGAACCTTCTCGAGGAACGTCTCAAGCTGACCAGTGAGCTTTGGAATGTAGGAATTAAGGTGTGTCACATCTTTCCACTAGGAGGAGAGCAATGAACTTCCTTTTTTTTTTTAACTGCACTGTGTGTATTGTGCTGCAGGCTGAAGTTTTGTATAAGAAAAATCCAAAGCTGTTGAGTCAGCTTCAACACTGTGAGGAAACTGGAATTCCATTAGTGGCTATTCTAGGAGAGCAGGAACTCAAGGACGGGGTCGTTAAACTCCGTAACGTTGCCACCCGAGAAGAGGTGGGTTTGAAACTCTGTTTTCCGTTTCTGAACATCTGTTTCACTTATATGACCCAAAACAACACATTTACTTTCTAACATCAGAAAAATCTTAGTTTTTTGAAAGCACTAAGAGATGGTTTTGTTTTGTCTGCAGGTGGACGTGCCCAGGCTTAATCTGGTTGAGGAGATCAAAAAACGGACCATGTAATCTTAAAAAAGAGTCACCGTGGAGACAAAAGAGAGCGGACGTGTTGACCACAAACACCATTTACAGTTGTCTGTCAGTCAAATATTTATGTATTAAGGAATAATACTCATTGCCTCTTCTTTTAAAATGTACTCAAAACACCAGATCTCTCAATAAATGATTCACTCTGAAGAGCACTTTCTCTGACTTCTATTGTCAATTCTCTACATTTAATTTTAG
>JBAJNP010001042.1:0-70580 GCA_036877545.1 Yasuhikotakia modesta | reverse complement strand
AGTTCTCACATTACAGTGGTTACTGTTAAAAAGATATTGTGGGTTTGAATATTGCACATTTAGCTCTGTAGACAGCAGCAGTAGTATGGTAAACTGTGATACTGAGGCTAAATAAAGGCCAAATGCACTGAAAGTTACTTGGCTCATGAATATTAAAACACTGCAGGGTTATTAAAAGAAACCCAATAACAACAGTAATTGCCGCTGTATGGTCAAGCTCAGTGAAACCCATTCATTTATGGGGATGTGAGGCTAACAGCTAGTGAGTGTGAGATTAAAAACCACAGGTATTCGTACACTGGCCCTTTTCCAGTAACAATGAACTCTTAAACAATGTGCACTGTGGCTAACAGGAATTCGAGTGACCCTGTTGGTCTGTAGCAGAGACATTTTAAACATTCCTGTCTGTAACGGTCTGTGTTTCTCCTGCTGTATTTTTTACTTTTTCTCTGTCCCCATTCCTCCACCCTCAATCATCTCCGTCTGCTTTGGTTCTCTTCACTAGACCTTTCATCCGTGCCCTGTTTCCAGAGAACCTCAATGCTGAGAAGAAAGGCAGACCCACCACTGCAGGAAGTAAAATCAAGGTGAGTTATGTTTGAGCAAGGCTGTAATGGTCTGGCCTGGTTGAGTGTGTATTGTCATAAGATTAAGTCAGTTTAAGGTGGTTTTTAGCCTAAGAAAAATAGAAATAAACAACCTAGCTCTTAGTATTGTGTTGTAACTGTCCTTTTCTTACTAATGTTAGAAACAAGCCAACGATCTTGTGAGCACTCTGATGAAATGCACACCCCACTACATCCGCTGTATCAAACCCAATGAGACGAAGAAGCCCAGAGACTGGGAGGAGAGCAGGTGAGAGGCTACAGTTAGGCTACAATCTGATCGCATTTTCATGCCTCATAAAGCTTTATATATGTTGGGTTACATTTGCAACATTGTGAAAAGTACTAAATAAGTTTATCATTTTAAGATTGATCATCTTCTAAGCAGCACGTGCAATTAAAAATATTTGTGAAGGAAACCATGTGGCAAAGGACTCATTTTTCAGAATGGCTGTCCTTTTTCCTGACAGATTTGTCACCTTTTTGTTTACTTTTCCTGCCCGGTTTCCTCCTCAGTCATAGTGTTTTTGGAATGAAATTTGGAATGAAATGTTCTGATCCGGTGTGTTGTATTGTTCAGGCTCTAATGGTCTTCCTGTTATGATGTTTTGGGAACATTGTTCATGTTGGGCAGTATAATTAGCACTCACACTTCATTCCCAGGATGTGTGCCCATGAGAATTTTATTTTTTTGTTTAATTTGAAGAGACTGATGGGGAACTACCAGAAATACCTTATTTGGTAATAGCCTTCCTTTTTCTCTTTCTCTTTGTTTCTTCTCTTTCTCTCTCTCTCTTTCCTAGAGTGAAGCACCAGGTGGAATATCTGGGTCTAAAGGAGAATATAAGAGTAAGGCGTGCTGGCTATGCTTACAGAAGAATCTTCCGCAAATTCTTGAACAGGTAAAAGCTGTTCCATCCTCACGATCTAACAGGAAGCACAGAAACATCATGGAATGAGAGCACATCTGGTCAAATAGTCATGTGTTGTTCAATGAGAGGATGCCACATTCTCACAAGAAATAACTACAGGAAGAAAGTCTTTTATATAGATACATTTCGGCTCATTTTATTACCACGAGGGTAGGAGTTGGCTTTAAGATCTAAAGCTCTCTCTGTGTTCTCTGTTCTGGTGTGTGGTGGATGGGCGTCACTGCTTGGCTCTGAGTGCCAAGAGTTTTGATGAGATGTGCAGGTACAGCTAACAGACTTTGAGAGACTGAACTTGTGAAAAAAATGCTTGTGAAGCATTGTATGCTAAAAACCAGGACAATTAAAACAGACATTCCAGTGTGTCCTAGGAACTTATTAAAGCTCAAGAAGTCAGTACATAAGTTTATGCTTTTATTTACACATTCCCACACTATCTTTAGTGTTTTTACTTATTACATAATTTGATTCATTTTATTATGTTTTATAGTGTTTCTTTAACAAGAGTGTGAGTGTGGTGTGTGTGTTCTCATTTAACATTTAAACTGATGGTGTCTTCCCACTCTTCTTGATGGTTCTGTGTCTCAGGTATGCCATTCTCACAAAGGAGTCATGGCCGACGTGGCGCGGGGACGAGAAGCAGGGTGTCCTGCACCTCCTGCGGTCCGTAAACATGGATCAGGACCAGTATCAGCTCGGACACACCAAAATCTTCATTAAAGCCCCTGAGTCGGTAAGACCTGACAACAGATCTACCAACTTTTTTCATCTGTTCTATTCCTCCTCAGTTTAGTCAAAATTGTACTGTAAACATTTCAACAAAAGTAACAAACACCACATAAACCACAAGTGGATTGAATATATTCAGTACATACAATAAGCATAATATACAAGATCAGTGTATTAATATGGTTTAATAAGTTTTAGCACTGCATGTATAATTCAGTATAATTTTCAGCTGTGCTAGCGATCTGTGTACCCTTAGTTCTGATTGAGTGACATTGCAGAAATGATACAAGAGTCTGCCTTTGTCCCGCAGACATACAGCTAAGCTTAGAGCAGTGATGAATAGTGGGCAGTCAGCAGTGAGGGAGGAGGGATGTGGGGTCAGTCCCACGTCAGCACTGTTAGGTCAACATTACTCTGGATCTGATACACAACTGCTGTGCTGTGGTGGTAAAGCAGCTCCTGTTATGTCCAAGACAGTTTAGCTTTTTCCACAGCCCTTTTTTTCAGGTTGCTTATGAAAGCACTGCTTATGGCTGAGCTGTGATCTCACTGTTGACATTTAGCTGTACACATGCACACACACATACAGAATAGGGTTCTGTGGCTCCACATGAATGCACCAGATTATCCAGAGATGTGTGACTGTGGCATGTAGATGTTAAAATGCGGCCTTTTTCCTGTGTGTGCGCGCATGAGTTCTTATTTACCTACCATTGTGTGAATGGTAAAAGTCACACACACAGACATTGTGAGGACCAGCCAGTGGTCCGATGAGGGAAATTGTGTAAATACAAAAAGGGTAAGGCTTAAATGTAGGGTGAGAGTTAGGGAATAGAATATATAGTTTGTGCAATAAAAGTCTTTATGTCTTTAGAATATTTCTACAAGGCATAGAAACCTATCATGTATGTGTGTGCAAGACAGAGATATTAAGTATGGGAGGGCCCAGATTTTAACTACGCAGCCTCTAAAAACAAGACTCCTTTTGCGATAAGGTGCTGACACTGAGTAATACGTTTTTGACTGAAGGAATGTCTTTAGTAAGAGGGAGAGTGTGTTTGTTTAGTAGTTTCTCTGCCAAAATAAACTCTATGATCCTGGTGAGAGCTGATGAAGGGCTCTTAAAAATAGTTTACATGAGCCTTCTTAACAGTCACATGAGGTGAATGTCACAAAAACTGAAATTATGTTTGCATAAAAAATAGAATGTTACGATTTTTGCTATTATGACACTTTACTATTAAACACATTAAAAACATTCTTTCGGAGGTTCACCCAAAGGTTTGTGTGTGTTTGTGCATTTGTTTGTTGGATTAAAACAGAGAGTGTGAAAAGGATTTTCATTGTGCCTTTGTCTATAACAGTATGTCAGTGTGTGTGTGTGTGTGTGTGTGTGTGTGTATGTGTGTGTGTGTGTGTGTGTGTGTGTGTGTGTGTTTGGGAGTCTGTGCCAAGCCTTTGTGATCATGATAGGATCTTATGTTTAGTCTAGAGAACAGTAGAGCTGCGGCAGTGTGTTCTGAGAACATACAGGAAGCAGAAGGGAGATGGCTGCTTTCTGCCAGCCACAGTGCTCAAAGCATCATGGGATACTAATAGAACATAATAGACTAATAGAACGTCTTGCTGACAAATTAAAAAATGAAATCTGAAGTAGAGAGAAAGGAATTGCTGTGAGTAATCGCAGGACAGGCTGAAACCAGTACATGCCATAATATGGGTCTTGTCTTTTCTTGACAGTCTTAACATGAGAACATTAGTTTATTAGACTCTTTACTAATGTTCAGAGGTTATTTACTGATCTACTGCTGTACTGTGTACGTAACACTTGTGACTGATTTATAGAGTTATTTACCTTTTATCTTTTTATTTTAACTGTGACTGTTGTTTTATTGGATATGTCTTTGTCATCACTTTTGAGTCTGATTTCATTAATAGCATGTCCAACATGCTGTGCTTACAACTTTTTCTATATAACATTTTCTATATAAGTTTTTTCTGTTTTGTGGCCTTGCAGCTCTTCCTGCTGGAGGAGACAAGAGAGCGCAAATTTGATGGTTACGCCAGAACCATTCAGACAGCCTGGCGGAAACATTGTGCCCGAAAAAAATATGTCCAAATGAGAGAGGAGGGTGAGTTAGACACAGATGCAAAGACAAGCATATTTAAGGAAAGGGAAAACCAATGTTATCTTACATAGCAAAATGCATCATAGTCAAAAGGGAAAATTTGATGGTTTTTCCCTGTATGTGTTTGCAGTCTGACCTTAACTGCTGCATTAAGTTGAATTATTGTTATTATTTCTAAAAATAATAATAGACACAAAGGACAATTACAAAAATGCAGTGGTAGTTAATTTATTTTAAACATGTTACTATCATGGTGTTCCGAAAAATACTATTTGTGACATAGAACCACAAACAGAATATAGACATGACATCTGAATAATTAGACATAAGACATTATGTAAATCCTCTTTAACCTCTTCAAACCACTTAAACTGTGACTATATAAAACAGTTTATAAAACGGTCACCACTTAATAAAAATATCTGGTGATTCAAATAAGTAGCTTGGTGAAGAGATCAAGCTTATCCTGAACAAGTTTTATTCTAAACAAAGAAAATCTATTGACCAATCAGCAGCCAGATATGTAACTATCCAATTTTTACATGAAAATACACTAAATACAATCACAGTGCCATAGTTTCATTATTGTACTTTTTGAGACAATCTCTGCAGATTATGTGGCTCTTCTTCCAGCTTCTGATCTGTTGCTGAATAAGAAGGAGAGAAGAAGACACAGTTTGAACAGGAACTTTGTGGGTGATTATCTGGGTATGGATGACCGGCCCGAACTCAGGCAGTTTTTGGGCAAAAGGGAGAAGATTGATTTTGCAGACACTGTCAACAAATATGACAGACGGTTTAAGGTAAGGACTGACAGATATGCTTACAGTTGTGTTCTCTGTGTTTGTAATTGCCTATGTTTGTAATTACCTTCTGTGCAAGAGGAGCTTGACATGCCAGATTTAAACTCATGTACGGATGTCTAACTCTATCTGTTATTCAGAGCATTAAGAGAGACCTGATCCTTACCCCTAAATCTGTCTACTTGATTGGAAGAGAGAAAGTGAAGCAGGGCCCTGAGAAGGGACAGGTGAAAGAAGTCTTGAAGCGCAAAATTGATGTTGAGAAGATTTTGGCTGTGTCTCTCAGGTACAGGACTATATTATTATACAAAGCAGAAAAACATCAATTCAATTACACACGAACTGTGTTAATTTATTGTAACAGCAAGCCACAATGAACTTTAACACTTAAAGTGATATGGCACACATTTTCAGTCATAGAGTAAGAACCGGAAACCTGTGCATTTAGCTACAAGCCGCCTCCCTCCCATGTGTGAAACAGCCCATAATCTCCAGCCCTACATGTGGTCCCACAATGCCTTGGTAAAGCATCTGCAGAATTATAGACATGCAGACATCAAAGGTCCAGTCTGGATGTTAGAGCCTTCATTGGCCCTGAGTTTCTTAACACATGTTGAATTAAGGGTGTCTGTGATATATGAAGCCTGTTACGTTTAGCATTCCCTAAGAAGGTTGTTTAAAGTGAAATGATCAAACATTCAGAACTCTCTTTTAAAAATTCAAAGATTACTCATCTTACAAATAGGGACCGTGGAGGAGGTGCCTCAAATTAACCACACTGGCCCCTACAACCTTAAATTCTGTTTTGCAAGTGGGGGGTTGTCAATAATGTAAACCAGGTGTTGCCGGAAAGGGAGAGTTCACCTTGTAAAAAACTCATTATAAAAGACTTAAGTTTATAGGGCAAAACAACGCATCTCTGCATGTGTCCCAGTCATAGAAACTAACAGTCCCCATGTCACTCACACTGTTTGTGACCAAGCATGTGTGTCTTTGGACAGTCGAAAGAGCTATATCGCAGGTAGCCTGAAATGATAGGCTGCTCTTTTGTTGCAACGATTAAACATGTGTAAGTGTTTTGTGCCCTAAAGTGATGTTCCTCTCACATAAAGCACAATGCAGGACGACTTCCTGATCCTGCATGAGGAGGAGTATGACAGCCTGCTGGAGTGTGTGTTTAAAACAGAGTTCATCAGTTTACTGGCACGCAGATACGAGGAGAGAACACAGAGAAAACTACCTCTCAAATTTAGCACCACGTAAGCTGAAATATCTTTAACACATAGCTGTTATAGTTACAAATTTTTTATTATAGTAACAAATTATAAGAATTCTAAAGTCATCTTCTAAAGTCATATAATATATATCTGGTTAATATTTACTTTCACTGCCTGGAAGACATCAGCAACAACATTTTGTTAAATGTTATGACTTCATACAAATAAAGAAAATGATATGAGTTTGGAATGACAGTTTTTTAACTGTTTCTTTTAAATCTTGTATCATTGGTGAAATGTATCTTTATGGTACTGTGGAAAAAGACTGTGATTGGACCTGTTCCTCCTTCAGGCTGGAACTAAAACTAAAGAAAGAAGGATGGGGACCCTGGAATGCAGGAGGATCCAGACAGGTGCAGTTCATTCAAGGTCAGGGGGATGTAGCTGTGCTGCGACCCTCCAACAAAACCCTGCAGGTCAGCATTGGACCGGGTCTGCCCAAGAACTCACGTGAGTACTAACCCAACCCTCTGGGTTATTTGCAAGATGATTATATAGCATAAAATCTGTCAATGCATAATTTCATATACTTCATTTAACTCTTTATTTAAAAAAACAAATGTAGAAGAGATTACAGGAAACAAATATTGCACCTGTGTATCCTGTAAGCAAAGTCTAGATGTTCTCCACATCATAATAACAACCCTTGTTCAGGTCCCACTAAGAAGGGCATCATTCAAAGCCAACGCACCAACATGTCCAGAGCGCAGCACCGCACCCCAGCACGTGTTGCTCCCGGCCCTCCAGGTACAACACTATCCTGTTTAGCTAATACTCCATGGAGACTGGCATCAACTGTCTAATGTATCTTTGCTTTAGTCAGCATGAATCTGATCAAAGATAATACACTTCCTTTGCATTTTCCCAACAGTTGCTCATCAGAATGGGGGGCTGAAGAATGCGAATCACACTGCCAATCAGAGAAATTCCCAACACCACAGCAATCAAAGACAGGCACCAGGAAACGTGGCACGTCCATTCCTGCCTACTAATGTCAATCAACTGAAGGACAGGGGCAACAAACAGACACCTCAGCAACAGAACCTGGATTTCCTGAAAGTACCAGATCAAGGGGCAGCAGGGTGAGAGACACAACCCTACCTTTCAAATGAATGATCAGCATACTATGTACATAACTATGGTGGCATTGTACGTTTGTAAACTTCCTGCAAAATGCATTGTTGAAGCTAACATACAAGGTTTAATCCACACAGATGAAACAGTGAGCTGGTTTTAAATGTAACATGCATGTATTTCTTTACCGTAGCAGAAATCGACAACCAGCTGGAAATGGAGGAATGTGAGTTTGAGCATGTGTGTAGTTTCTATTAGGTGGCAGTGGTTGTGGATCATTTTAATATTGTAGATTGGCACCAAAGATGCCCAACTCCAAACCCACCCTTGTGTCCTTTCTCAGCCAATCAGAGTTTGTCTTCATTTTCTACATGTAATGCTAATGTAATGTAATCCATTTATTGTTAATGATTCTATGCTACATTATTCTTCCAAATGGAGACAGCAGTTGTGTTAACTAGTTAAATGGGAGAGGCTAGCTTTTCCTCAACAACAGCAAAGGTTTGGGGATTTGGATTGGGCATTTTCTAAACTTTTTCTCTGTTGTTATCATGATGAGAGTCTTTACACCATCATGACGGCTGGTGGGGGGAACAAAGAGCCTTCATTACAACAGCTGAAAAAAATAATTCAACCTGTGGCTTGGGAATGAGGTGGTGGATTGACTTAATTGTCCATCAATCATATAAACAGACTATTTCACACAGACGGTTCCGTTGTGTATAAATGCTAATATCTGTCGCCACCTTGTGTTGGACACATAAACTAACACCACAAATTCAGACAGCTAACCCTCTCACAGCAGCTATCCCACTGAAAGCTAAACTATATGGTTCCTTAAAGAACGTAGTTCATAGTTGACTGCACTATTAATTCAACTTGTATCTAGTAAAGCATGCCCCCTTGGTGCAATTTTTAAATACACAGTGTGCTTCTCCAGCAGTTCTTCTTCCTGTTCTGTTAAACTCTTTTGTGCTTTTCTCTAAGGGCCCACAGACAGTCCAGCAGCAGGCCCCCTCCAGGAGGTGGTCGGCCCAAACCTGCCCCCAAACCTAAGCCCCACGTGCCTCAGTGTAAAGCTCTTTATGCTTACGATGCCCAGGACACAGATGAGCTAAGTTTTAATGCAGATGACATCATTGACATCATGAAGGAAGGTGAGCTGGAAGTCAAAGAAATAGATCTTAGGTCACAGGAAATGGGTGTATGTCAGTATATTTTATTTGGTACAATGAACAAATAGCCTTCAAATAATTGCTTTAAAAAGATGCGTGTTATTAACAGGGCTTATTTGTTTATGTCTAGATGCCTCTGGATGGTGGACAGGGAGACTGAGAGGTAAACAAGGCCTTTTCCCAAACAACTACGTGACCAAGATTTAACTTCTGCTGGCATAATGAGGGGACCAGACTCTGTAAACCTCAGCAGACTCAATGAAGCTGAAGGACAAATTAAAAAGGGGAATTGTAGGAAAATGAGGTATTCAGAGAATGAAGGAAAGCTGTGTGCCATGGCTGTGCTTGACTCCCATGCGCTTTACATTCTGTTGCGACAGACGCTTAAGGCCAGACAAGTATGGCTGTATTTTGAGGATCAGACTTTGGCCACTAAACTTTTCTCCAGGGCGCTAAATACTGAACTGTCCCTGTGAGCACTGATCAAAACTATTTATTGTATTTATAGCATTCAACAACTTTTTTGACATGGTTTGTTCATCTGTCATTGATATTTAAGGTGATCTTATTTCACTTGAAGAGATGAAATAGCCAATGTATGTGGGAATAGGCTTTTTTATTTTCCTTTTGAAGTTGATAGATTTTATATGTAAATTAAGGTGCTTACCTTGGGAATCACCTGCTGTTTCTTTGTTTTGTTTTTTTTAATCTCTTGTCCAAATCATTGGTTTTAATAGGGAATATTTTGCTGCTAATTATCATTCTACCATGCTATTGCCTTTCACATTGTAGTTAAAAGAAACCCAACTGTATATAATGCACTGTAACTCTTGTTACAGTCCATGAAAACATGGACTGTATGCTTAAGAATCTGAATTTATAATCTTGAAACAAAGCTGAATGTATTACCGTTTAAAAGATGCAAGCAGTTCTGCAAAACTTTACTTTTATTGAAGAACAATATTTTTATCACTTTGCAAAAGACATTGTTTTTAAGATATTGGGGTGTGTATTTATAAAAAGCATTTTCAGCATAATGGTACTACTAGTCAGAACACGAAGACCAAGGTTTAAGTGTTAATTACACCATCTACATATTACTAGCATCTACATTTCAGACCATTGTGGGTACAATAGGTTTAGATGGACCAAAGGACTTTAGACCACACAAAGAAAAGTTATACCTTTTAAGGTAATGTTCATAATCTGACTACTGCATTTTTGCATGCTTATTCAAGTCAAACTATTTTGTACAATACAAGCAGTAAGGGAGAACATTCAAGCTCTAGTTAAAGCATTAGCAATTTCAAAGCACAAATCATGAAAAACACATTTAATATTTGAATTATATTAATTCAGTCCACACTAACAGTTCAAACAAATATAAAGCTCCAGCAAGTTGAAAAACAGTAAAAAAAACCTTCCAATTAAAATATATAAAATTACAATGTTTATTAACAGTATATGAATATGTACATCAACTTAAAAACAGCAGTCCATCTCCCAGAATGGCTGTCTGACTAAAAGTGCTAGTTGATAGTCCATTGCAACAATTAAAATCCTTAAGAGCTGGAGAGCAGAGGAGCAGCGAGATCCTTCACAAGTGAAGACTTCAACTGAGGAAGGAGGCTAATCTTCATTAGCTTGCTGCTGGAATACTTTTTCTTTACAGTCTATAAAGAAAACGGAGACAAATGTTATCCAGGGTACTTCATTATTAACATTAGCCGACACAATCAGGAACAAAGTCCACATGCCGCTTACCACATGCTTGGAAAGCCCTTCATTGACATTAATGACATTTTTGGCAATGTGCTGCACGATAGGCTTTAAGTGGGTGTCATCATATGTGCTGTAGTGTTGTTGAGTCGGTGACTGAAATTGCAAGAAATACAAATTCAATAGGGTGCTGAGAGGAAAAGGGAAGAGCAAAAAAAGTCATACCCATTTTTGGCCATCAAGCACAAGTTGAGAGAGGCAGAGGGCAGCAGCTGCGGTCTCAGAAGGGTGATAATGGACCATGTCGTAATCGAGCAGCGTCAGTTCAAGGAAATATTTTGCAAGGGTATGCTTTTCTGCATCCGCCTAAAGTCACAAAGAGCAACAAGAGATTTAACTTCTGAGGCTCTGACTAGAAGCAAACCTACAACCCCATCAGGGATCTTAGGCTGTACTTACGTTTCCAGCCTTTGAAGCTCGCCGCAAAAAGTGCAGGGGCAACGGCCGACCAAGCTCAAAGTTCAGCTCACTAAGGATCAACATCTCCATCTCTCGAATCTGGGCTTTGGTAAAGGCACCATCAGCTATGTAGGCAAAGTCCCCAACCATTGGCACATACATTTCCTCATATTTACAAGCAATCAACATTGCAGTAACTCCCACTAGCTGTAACTTTTTGCGGGTCACTGGTTGGACCTGAGAGGGAAATGCAATAATTAACAAAAAGCTTAATTATAAGTTAACTAAAGCAATAACTTACAATTATACCTGGAGAAAGCGATCAAGAATGGCCACGGTCATGTATAGAGTTTCCTGCAGCAGCTGAAATCTTGAATGCACCTGAATCAGCCAGTCAATCAGGAGGGCACGCATTCGCCCGTTGATGTCATAACCACGCATATAACGGGGACGAACTGACTGCTGGATCTGTGAAAAAAGCAAAGCAGCTGTAGAAAGCATAAACTTCAAATTCAAGTGAAAATAAGACAAACTTACCTCAAGGCTTTGCAGATATGCATAGATGTCCTTGACATATTCAGGACACAACTGGGGCATGTCAGAATCACCTTCATCAATATCTTCAACAGGAAAGAGGGTGTTGGAAAAGGCTTGACACAGTTCCTCTTCCTTCATACTGACATCAGCCCGAATTGGAGGTAAAACTTGGGCAGGATGAGGGACCTCCTGCTTTACCTGGGCACGTTTGGGTTGCACATTAGCTGGCTGGGCAGTTGGCTTTACAGGTAGTACCGGTTGGACTTTCTGTTTAAAAACAAACGCAAATAATAATGCTAAAAATTCATGGCAACAAACAAGAAGTTTCTTCAAACACATTGCATGTTATGGGGAAATAAAACATACCTTGGTCTGAGTTGGTTTGTGAACAAAATTGGAAAGCTCACCAAACACAGCCCTCCTCGCAGCGCCGTTTACAGGCCCGTCTTTGCCACCCATAAAAGCTAGGCTGTTAGTATTGCGCTGTGTAGCAAGAAACATAAACGTGAAAAACATTTAGCATGTGGTCTTCAAAACACTCTCCAAGCAAGTTGCTCCAATTACAGAAATAACCACACATATACCTTAAACTAAAGACATCAACGCAAAACATACCTAGAACATAATCTTAAAACAACGAGCTGTTGTAAAACTTGCAAAACTACTGTATACCCAAAAACCCTGAAAGACAAAAATCATCTGCAAAAACACTCACCAAAGCGTGCATTTCCATGATTAATCAAATCCCGGAATAACGATAAAACTAAATCTTAAAAACACCTTATGACTTAATGTTCATAACACTGTAAGGCAAGCAAGCGAATCTCCGACGAAGGCCCTCTCGTGATTCAAATACCGCTCCGAGGTCTCTGATTGGCCGCCTCAGAATCAAATACGCAACCTCTATTGGTCGGGAAAGGAGGGGATGTCTGTCAATCATCCTGTATTTCCTACTAAATGTACAGCGAGTACAGTGAGGATTGCAGTAAAAGATCTTTATCGACCTCTTTGCAATTCAAGAAACATGATGTCAGAGAATGTACAGAAAGTAGCATATGATGTTATGTATGTACCTACTGTATGTATCTACTTTGATAATAGTGATAACCACCGGTCAAAGCTAATAACTTTTTATGCCGCTATTTTAACAGGACTGCTGTATACATTGCAAAATATATACCTAATACGTACATGGGTATTAGGTGTATATTAGGAACATGGGATGACTTTGCCGTTCCGTTGTGAGTGGTACAATATAACAGCTAACACATTTTGCCACTAGAGGGCATGACGTGACCAGGGACCCTGTCACAGCATTACATTACATCAGTCACTTACATCAATTAAAATGAACAAACATTACTAAAAGATGTGTATGGATTGAAAAGACAGTTATCTAACGCTATGATTATTCACAACACATTTCTTAGTTTCATTTACTGTGGCCCCGAAGAGTCGTCAAAATGTGAGAATGTCGTAAAGTGTCGAAACGCGAGTGCTGCGCGTGTATGCGCGCGCGCCCGTGTGGCAGCGCTGCCTTACATACACATACACACAGCAGTGCGTTAATGGACGCCGCGACTCGGCAGGAATGGGGACTGGCAGCCGAGCGCAAACGGGGAGGAATTTTAGCCGCATATCACCATTAAATAAAAGGTACTCCCCGTAATTTTAGCTCGTTTAGACGTGTACCGCGTGGTATTGTGGTTCGCCTTGGTTTTTGTAGAAATTTAAGACCGAATCGTCGACAAAAAAGCCAGTTAGCGGGTAGGCTAAAGTGCTGGGCCTCTATCTCTGTCTCTCCGGGGTTTGTGAGACTGTCAGATTCACAGAAGCCTCCGCTGACGTTCGCTCGCTTCCCGACGCCTTTCTACTTCTGTCGACGAATATTGTGGCACGTATCCCCAGGAAAGAGAGTTAAGGCAAACGGCTACAGCTTTGTAAAGTGTTAGAGGTAAGTGGTGCTGTATGTGTTTGTGTTACTGTAAATGTAAATTGGCAAGAGCTATTGTTTGACTAACAGAGAGGCTAATAGCCGGCCGCTAGCATTTTTAAGATGTAGAAAAGTGTGTGCTTGTTCCACAACGTTAACATTCACCACTGTCCTCTGTTATACGTATGTTGAATGTTTCAATTTGGATGTGTTTTATAATGTGTTCTGCTGTCAGCTGATGTGAAAGTGAGACCAACAACATAAACATGCCATTGGTGTTTCCTCTTCTGTCGTGTATCAAAACTCTCGTTAGTCTACAGTGTTTGTATCCTTTGGGACTGCTTTTAAAACAAATATTGTCTTTTTGATTGTATATAGAATGACTGACCATTATATATGGCCATTTTACGGCGGAATCAGTAAACAGAGCTTATTATTGTAAACAGACAACTAGAGCAAATTACAGCCTTCATTAAAAGTAAATGAATTTTATATTGGCCCTTCTCGTGCGTTGTTGACGTCATGAATTAGTGATATTTTATTTAAATCACGATGGCTTGGTTTAATAATTTGATCATGACATAAACTGCTGCTCTGCTCAGTATTTTGCTAAAGACATCTTGTGTTCAAAGGTGCACTTTCTCTACCGAGAAACAGGAATTCATTTTTTTAGTTACCTGATGATCAGATGGCTTCAAAAATACAGATTGGTAACTTGAGATGAAATATGATTTCTGATATTATATGTTTATAGGCTTGCTTTACTTGTTCGTTTTAAATAAGTTTACCACTTTACCACAGAGATTAAACATTTTCAAGAAAAAAACAAAACAATTGGACTTTTTTTTACACAATGCAATTGAATAGGGATCACAGCTGTCAAGCTTCAGGTAGGGTACATACAGGTAAAGTGAAAGTAATGCATATGACTCAAGCCATGCAATTAGTTTATATAAAGAACAGACAGATGATTTACTATTAAAGTTTACACCAGAATTTGTGAATTCTTCGCAATGTTTTAAAAAAAATTATGAACAATGTATGTTATCCCTATCTATCATTTGTCTTAGTGACGCATTGAAAGGAAATCTATCATAAAGTAAGGTTTACTTTATATGTGTGGAATTTTAAGTATTATTTTAAGTGTTTATTGGCATATTGGCATATCTTAAAGAGTTTCCAACTTCAATCCTTTCAGACATTTAATATGTTGATATGTGCTGGACATCTACTCATGTCCTGTTTGCCATTGTGGAATCTGTGCTTTGGAAAATGTATCATATTGGGTAAAATTAGCTTTGTCGCTTTGGTTGGATGATGATCTTGAGTTCATCAATAAATTCAATCAGCTTTAGTCAAATTCAGACTTGCATTTAAGCAATTTCCCCCTGGGATTAATAAAGCTTTTTTTAAATTGAATTGAATAACATGCACACTTGTCAGGATATGAATTTATGGTAGCTTAAGTATGTAACTTGATACTTCCCCTATTGAAATATGTACAGCAGAATGTTTACAGCAGTTTACAGTTAGCATTAGCTCCATATAATTTAGGTGGAGCTTGACTTTTCTACAATAGTAACTTGCCCTCTAAAATTTAATCTGCAGTGTTGTTGAGATCTTTTAAAAAATGAAGGTTGTTTAAAATAGCAGAAGTTGTTTATAAACAATATATGCAGTAAATTTATAGTGACATTTACAGATGTTCTCCCGTGTTCAGGCCTGTGCCGTGCTATTGCTAATGGCAGAGCAACTCAACATAGATATACACAGCAATCCTTGGGGATGGAATTAAAACAGTCCCCCATAATCCCCTATCTTCTGAAATCTGTATCCACCTTGGCGTCAGGAGGCACTGCCGCAGTGGGCCCCTCTGGGGCAGCCTCATATGGAAGTGCTGTGGTGCACTTTGTTCTGTGGCACAGTGGTACATCACGGGTTGACAGGATCTGCCTCTGAAGGACCTGGGAGAGCAGTCTGGCTCAGAAACATTGGTGAATGGTTTCAGCTGTCATTTCCTGATAGAGTGAGCTAAGAGAGAAAATTGGCGTTAGGAAAGGACAAAAAAGTAATAGAAGTTATTGTTTATTTATAATTTATTTATTGTGATTATTATGCACAATTTTAGAGACATGCTAAGGATTCCCAAGCGCACAATTAGCCCATGCGATGCACGCCTGGGCTATATTCCCCATCTTGTTTTATCCATGTCTTGCATTTACTGTCAGGGTTCATTTTAAGACTCTGTTTTTGTGTGGTTTCTCTGCATGTGACGGCTCTCAAAATGTTCCTGATAATTTCATAAGTTTTTGTTTGATTAAGTTAATGAAATGGAGTATAAGAGTGTTTCTCTTGCTTTGCTTTAGTGGAACAGTGTGTTGTAATATGTTAGTGGTCTTAATAGAACAATGGTATTACCATGGTTACAGTAAAAAACATTTTGCAGTTACTTGAAATGTGATTTTAGAAACAGACACTGTTACAATTTTCACACAATTTAAGTTTAGATTTATTACATAATTTTTTGCCTCTATGTCCTGTATATGCATTCAGTGTCACAGAGGTTTTCAGCTAACAGATTTTTAGCTGATGTTTGTACAAAACATGACATCACATCCATATTTATGACACCTTGTGATATATTAAAAAAATTTGAGAATCAGCCATTAGAAAACCCATAATGATAGATAGATAGTTTGAAATTTGGGGTGGTCACAGCTCTGATAATACCAGTACATACTTTAAAGCAGCCTGATTCATCTAAGGCTGAGTTTGCAGGACAGTGTTCTCTCTGGCACTGTTTTTAATTAGTATCCAACAGCAAGGTTAATGAGTTGTCCACAAGCACACACACAAACTGCAGTCAATAGTCTCTGGGGAGCTTAGTTTGGTGTGTGCAAAAATGATTCTGGTTCTTTAAGGCAAAACATCACAATTAAGGCAAAACATCACAAAGAACTCTTCGCCACCAGACAGAGAAGGTGAATAAGAAATAGAGATTATATGCTCTCTGAAACAGATGGCTGCTTTCATAATTTAAAGGTAAGGAAACTCTGGGCCTCACAGTGGCTTCTGTGAGACACAAGGAGTTTGGAGCGTAGTGCCACACTGGGTGCAGACATGTTAATTAGGGAGGAGTAAAGTAATGTTAGAGCGTAATGGGATTCTACTGAATGGAAGAGTGATCAGTAATCCTGCCAGATTTTGATTAAAGAGGGAAAGGTGGTTGTGAAATGAGAATAAAAGAGGTAATGAATAAAATGGGGGAATTGTTAGATTTTCGTAATGAGAAGAGGAGGCTTTGTGGATGCTGGTAATCATCATGAACATTACGGTCAGTGATGGATAAATACCCATTATGCAAGCAGGCAGGAGCCTCATTTAAGAGTAATTTAATGAGCTTGCTTCAGCTCAAATCCAAATAACTGCATTATATAAGATTGAGGAGCTCTTCATACAATACACCTGCATTGAATGCCATTTGATGCAAAACAACAAACAGCTGTCTGCTATTAGACCCCACACTGAGATACAGAGCCGCTCTTTTCATATGCTGTTATTGCAAGAGTAATGGAAAACTAGGTGAGTGTGAGAAATAATGACCCCCAGGTCCATTATGCTGTGTATGGTGGATTTATGTGGGTAGTCTTTGCTGAAGGTGTTAAGCAGCTCCTGAAAAGTGTTGGTTCTTGGCTCTGCGGTACAAGGAGCGACCTTTCTGTAGTCACAATTTCCCTTCTTTTATTACAGACTTAAAAAGACTACCTGGATTACAATTCTGCTTGACTAATGCTTAGTCAGAAATGGACACCAAAACAAATGTTTACTAGGTTTTGCATTGGAAACTCAGTGGAATGCTGTAAAATGTGTTTCATTAGTCTGACCCATTCTGTATCAGGTTTTCTTTTATTATAAGATTTTCACTGTTGTCATTGTTTATATGATTTTAATATTTTGGGGTCAACAATCTCATTCTCTGCATCTTTTTCTCCCAGTTGTAGGATTGCTGTGTCTTCAATGGAACCATATGATTCACCTTATTGAACTCTGGCGGCGTCTCTGAGATAGTCACAATGAAGAGTGATATTTCATCTGATGCACGACGTAAGCAGGAGACCCTGAAGGGGCCTCTGGCTAACCCTGAACCCATGGAGACGGCCAAAAGCTTCCCTGCTGAGATGGAGGTGATTGGCAAGGCCGGAAGTGATTTTCCTTCTCCTCTGTGTGCTGAAACCAGGCACCGGCCTTCACGAGATGCCGGTGGTCGCAGAGACTGTGAGAGGGCCTTGTCAGGTCGTAAAAAGCGCAAGAGCCAGCAGCCTGGGCCATCGTACTGTTCTCTGAAAGATGGGCAAGTAAGGGAGGCAGCCCTTACTCCACCCCATCATAGACCAATGCTGCTAGATCCACGTAGCGAGGATGAGAGGAACCCAGAGTCCTCGTTAAGTGACTGTGCCTCTTCGCCCTCCTCTAGCCTTCGGTTTGGTGACTCGGACACTCTTAGCTCAGAGGAAGAGGGTGGTCACACAGGTGGCTTGATGACAGTTAGACAGCAGCAACATCTTAAAGCTCCCAATTCAGGCTCTACTGGCAGTGCAGGAGGCGGGACTGGCACGGCAGTAGGTATGCGGCCTTTACTCGCACGGACTCGCACCAGCAGGTCACAAAAATGGGCGCGGCTTGAACCAGAGACCAATCACATGAAACGGCCATGTCTTAGCTCACACAGGCCATTACACAGAAAACGTTTTGTAAAGGGTGGGGCTGGGGGCGGGGCCCAGCGAACTCCAAAGCAGAGAGAGCGAATACTGCTGCAAAGGAAAAAGCGAGAGGTTATTGCACGGAAGAAATACGCCCTCCTGCACAGTACCAGCAGCTCCAGCGAGGAGCTGACCTCTGACTCCTCTCCTTCCTCCACCGAGGCAGAGGATGAGCTGTATGTGGATGTTAGCAGCAGTAGCAGCCAAGCCAGCACTGCAGCTTTGGCCTCAGGTAAAACACTTATTCTACCTTAATGCCAAAATTGCTGTTTTTAAAGAAAGAGCTCTTTGTTATTTTATGTTGTATCTGGTTGGGTTACAACAAGACTTTGTATCCTGTGGTATCTGGTTTGAATTGAGCATTTTGAATAATAAATGTTAACAGTCCACTGTTATGTCTTATGTTGCACTGATTAAAATGACAGTGGTGTTATAGTGTATGCTGGTACTTATTTTATGTTGCAGCTTAAAGTGTTTACCTGTTTGATTGTAAACACTGAACTGATAGGGCAGTGCAGTGATGTTTCTGATACAGAGGGAATGAATTGGGGTGGAAACTGGTGGTTCTGGGTTCCCAAAACACATAGATGCCGTTTCTTTTGCTGTACTTTCGTTTTTCAGCTGTTGGTCTTATTTCAAATGTAGAGGAGGAGGACATTTTTGGGACAGTGTCTGGGATATTTCTTTTGTCTGACAGCTGAAGCGAATCATTCACGAAGGGAATATTAGGTCACAGGCACCCTTCAATGTCTAACAGCTCCCTCCTCACTTCTCTCTCACTTACAGTCATTATATGAGCATTGACAAGGGAAATCTTGCTCTAAGATGCTAAAATCGATACGTGTTAGCTTGGGCTTTAATAATGTATTAATATAGTTTTTGTTTAAATGTGATGTATGAATATGTTTTTGTATACAATCACCATCTGAAAGCACAAAGTGCACATAAGCAGATAGATTCTTGCCTGTTACTTGTGTCCTTGGTTGTAACCTTACACCCCTCATGACCAACACTGAATCAGGTTGTGTTGCAGCCCCTTTCCTCCAGCTTCCCTTTTAGGCTGTTGAGCAAAACAGATGTAAACAGTTTAAAAATATGTAGATTTTAAAAAGTTATGTGAATAGTTTCTCATGTTTTTCTGGTTTGGCATTTAGCTCGATAAACCAAAGTCAGTTGCACTGTTTATTTCAAGCATGCATTTTTCACAAATAAAAAAATTACTCCCACAAAAGCGGCCTTGTTTTAAAGGCCGGTCATGTTTTATAGTTCTCATGAAGCCAGAGCTGCGTTCATTTGGTCATTACGCTGGTTATTTTAATGCAATTATTATATTACTTGCATTGGTGAACAAAGGTTATGGGGGTTAAAATGGAAAAACTGCGTCAGCAAAACATCCCGTGCACGTAAGATGCCGCAGACTGTGCGTATGTTAGTGTTTCCTGTTGAGCAACAGCGAGTCCTCACCCACTGCTGTGCTGCTGCCTCATATACTGTACTGAGAACAGTTACCTAACCTCACAAGCTCTCCTCTCTCACAGATCTGAGCCTCTCTTGCATGCACACCATACCCGCAGAACCGTGCAAACACATAAAACTGTCTGCAGCTGAGCGTGCATCACTCTTAAAACAAGTGATATAGTGCTTCCTCTCTTTCTCACTCTCGTCACCCACACTCTCCTCCATGCTAGCAGCTCACAGGTGTGCATGTGAGTTTTATAGTGTTCACGGTACGTGTGTCACAACACGTTAGAGCAGGACAACTACAAAGATACTGTTATAAAAATGTATAATAGTATATGTTGGACAGACAGACACCAAGTACCTAACATGCTCTCAATAAACAATGTAAAGGACTGAATATGAGTAAAGGACAATTTGAATGTTTCTCGATCTGTGTTGTATTATCTTTTATCCAATGGAATTCATTTAAAAATATATCTGGCTAAACTGATACCCTAACAACTTAGCACATTTAGCACATACTAAGGGATTTCAGTTTGACATGAGCTGTACACTTATCAGCAATGTTCTCAATGATTACGCAATAAAATAGCAGTAGAGTTTATTTCCTGATATTGAAGGACTTCAGTATTTTAAGGGAAAGTAAGTTCACTTCTGCAGTTTTTTGCATGTGTAGTTAATATGATAACTTTGAGTAAAATTACTGGACTGAAAAAGGACTGAATTGGTAGAAGGTGCATTATTTCCACTAGAGTGGCACGGACTGTAATCTAATTGGAGTTAAGACCTCAAATTACTCACTGCAAGATGTATGAGGGCTTTTTTGTTCTCAGCTCTGTGACTATAGACTACAGCCCTTTCTAGATTGCCCCTAAAATTGACATTTTGGCTACTGTAGACTTTTTTTGGCGCATAGTCTGATTACCTAAATTCTAGCTTGAACATAATTAAAATCTACATTAATTTATTCATTTTTGGCAGGATTGTGAACATGCATAATTGATGCTCTGTGTTCCGCTTTATGTGTGGTGCTGTGATCATTTCTCGTGGGCTGTGTGGGGATCGGGGTAAGAGCAGGGTGCTAAGCAGCAGCACTCAGTGGGAGAGTCGACCTTAACAACACACCCTAGAGGATGATGATGAATCTCCCAAGCCACAAGCTTCTGCCTCAGTGCACAAACATGCCTAACATAGTACTGCACAACAACCTTACCAAGCCTTGATATAGAATCGCGTTAACATTTCACATCAAGCATATAGCGGTTAGCGCTCATGCTCCAACATGTTGAATCACTGTGCTCGTGTGGGCAAAGAAAGTCTGTCTTGAATCATTTTCAGAAAATGGAACGACAATATAATAATAAATCATGTTGGGAAATTTTGAGTTTGTTCTCATCTTTTCTGGCAAACATAATGGGGTCACGTCTCTGATAATAATTTATATTAGCTTTTTCTCAAATGTCTGTTTCACACACTCGTGGCTGTTTCTAAAGAATAAAAAGAGTGAGTGGACGTTTTCTGTCAGAAGCACAGAAACATCAATGTTTGTGAGTGTTATGTTGAAAACATTTTGGGCCCCTTGACACCAAATCCAGGCAGAGCTGGAGTTAAAGGAGGAACGAGAAGTCAAGCAGGAGAGCCAATCAGAATAGAGATGAGTGATTGTACTACAAAAGCCTGTGCCGGCACACTGCAAAGCACATCTTTGACTGACCTACATTTAGTTTCCCTGGCTCACACACACACACACACACACACACATTGGCCTGAAGCATTGGCTGTCTCCAGTGCTGCACCAAAACCACCATAAATTAAACAGCTGTAGCTACCAAGGGTAACATTGCTTTTGCTCTAGATTAATGTAGAAAGCTTAGTGATGTAGCTATGAGAAAACCTGGGAAACTAGGATAACAACACCTTAGATATTTGTGTGTTCACTTTTTTGATGTTGTAAAATCTGCTGTGGTTTTATGGGATCCTGCTAGATTTGCAACAGCATCAAAATGTTAATCGTTTAATTAAGGGACAATATTTGCCCCCTGGAATTCAGGGGCTTTTTGTATCTTTAAGAGGGCATTTTACCGCTCTGGTCTAATGGAACAAAATGACTATTAAAGGACAACAGAGATGGACATAAATGTTTTCATGCTGTGAAACCCACGCTGTAGTCCAATAACATTGCCTGTTGTACACACAAAAATATATACTTTAATCACAGAGACTAACACAAGTCACAGTCACAACCTTCATATTCTGATCAATAGTGAGAATCTGTCTTTGTGCTGTAAATCATATGGGTTTGCTCCTTATACATTTATGGTTTCAATGCTCTGGCTTTAATATTAGCATTAATGAGCGTAATTTCCATGCTGTTCCTCAGGTGTGCTGGATGAAGATGTGGTCGTGATCGAAGCAACTCCTGCACCTGCAGTGCCTGCAAATGAGGAGATCAACGTCACCTCCACAGACAGTGAAGTGGAGATTGTAAATGTTGGAGATGGCTTCAGGTGAGATTTCACATTAATTTTTGAATTTGTAGATAAACCTGCTTCTAAAGGACAGGTTCTATCAATCTTCTGATGAAACAGATCTAAAGATGTTCTTTACACAGTATATGGACCACGTTTAAGTCTCTGTGGAGCCTTCAGTGAGGAGCTGTCGGTACCACAGTCCACGTGAGATGTCACATCTGGGCTTGGACATAAAGCTGTCAGTCTCCAGTATCATGAAGGCATTCCACAAAGCTCTCAGCTGTTACTCTTTGCTTTGAGGACAAGCCCTGTATTACAGCTAATGCTCGCTCTCTTTTTTTCACTTTCAAAAAAGTAAAATGAAACGGGGATTATTTTTATGTCCTGCAGGACATTGTGGACTGAAAGAACCAGAGGTACTGTACTAAACTGAACGTACTGAAAGGCATAGACTTTGCCTTTATCATGCAGAGTAGACATTGATTTGCCTGTCCATTTAATAATGCTACAATCTGCAGTATTTGGGCTGGGTTCCTCTAAAATATGTCAGAAGCAGCTCTCAACAGGCCTGCCCTTTGAAATCTGATTAAAGCTCTAAACTCAAACAGATATGATATGATATGACTTCATCTGAACTGCTTTCCCACTTCCTGTTGCTTAATTTGATTTCTGTGTCCTGCTTCTCTCTTAATTGTTATTGAGGTGTCTGTACCCAAGCTGAGAATCATTGCTTGATTTCATTATTCCTTTAACTGCTGCCAGAAATAGTGTCGGTCGCCGCCGCATGCCTGCCAGCAGTTCAGTGGAGCCAGATGAATCGCAGTCATCGTGGGCTGCGCGTTGGAGGTTTATCTGTGTTGTGAGATGGTCTTTTCTTTACCTCTAGACCTGAATCATTTACACAGGGTGAGATGAGTAACTCTCCAGACTGTTTCTTGACCAGTCTTGTTACACTGAATTCACAAAAGCCTGTGAATGAGAAGAACTGGGGTCAGCTGGCCGTAAAAAGATGTTTATGTAAAATGCATATACAGATTTTTGTGGTCACTAGCTCTAAAGGTGAAACGAGAGTGAGGGGGAACTCACATGAGTCAAGTTCTCTCCACTGGTTAGGCACATGACAGGGTGGCCAGAGCTCATACTGCCCTGGTTTCTGTGCCCCGCCTACTGAACACATGCTTGTGTTTTTGTGGTGTTGCCCTGCTGGAGAAGCCTGAGGGAGTGTGTGCCCAAGTCTTTCAAATGACTGACGTGCTGATTTTGCTCTTTAGGTGTTAGGTTGTCCAGTTATATAGGAAGCAACCCAGAGAAGATCAGTTCTATATAAACACCCTTCAGAGCTCATCCACCATTGAACCAAGATGCTTTTCCTTTAAATCTCTTAAATTAGATTTCCCCTCCTCCACTCACGTTTTCTCTCTTTCTCCACATCGGTAAGATCAGCTGTCTCATTTATTTTCCTAAAGGTTACAAAGACTATTATCCCTTTTCACACAACAGGAACAGAATGCTGCTGGAATTGTCCAGTTCGGCTGTTATACGGCTTCAGTGTCAGGGGTGTGTGTAATTGTGCTGGGAGATAGAGAGTCTGCATGTAAGTGTGTGTATGCAGGAATGTGGACCTGTGTGTTTGTGACTGTGAGTGCTGATCTGCAGGCTGTGTGTGTTTTGAGGACTGTGGTGTGGTCTTTAGTGAAGGGGGAGGGAGAGGCATTACGGCTCAGGAAAACACCACGTGACCAAGGTCAGATGAAAATGGGGGTCTTTTGTGTGTGCACATTTGAGCACTGAGAATAGGTGTAGTTTCTATTCTGTGCTGAGCCTCGGTTCGGTTCTGTTTGCTGTTGGGACAGGGTTCATGGTATGGTACCACTAACAATGCTAAAGAACACTAGATTTATTTTTAACTTCATAATAATAATAATACTTGAAAACTGTAACATTTGAGTGTAAAAGGTTAAATTTATGAATTTGGGGGGGTGGTTTTTGTAAAAATTGTTTTAAAAAGACATTAAGCTATTTTGCTTCTAAAACTAATTTTGATTATCAATGTACCTTAAATGCAAAGTCAAGTTAGCTGTTCCTTGGTTGTCTTCCCTAAAACACTGGGACACTTTCAGCATTGATTTGTCAGACTGACTGATGTCATCTTTTGGGTTAATCGATGACGTGATTCGGGGTGAGGCTGCCAGTTTCTCCAAATTATGGAAGACGTATTGTTTTGGTAAACCTGTTCTGCATTTTGCAGTTCTGGTGCCACTAGTGTCATAGAAGTGACACTTTTAACTATGAAGGATTTAAGATATGGGTTTAAATACCGCCATTAAATTAAAAGGGCAAGTTTAAATCTCTGTCTGAGGTTGTGTTTGGTTGTACCTGCTCTGTAACGATAGCTCTTCCTGTCATTGGATTTCATCTCCTCCCTTTAATATTACTTTTAACATGTTGATGCATTTCACTTCAATTAGAAAGTTGCAATTTTTTAACTTTCTTCATCAGTTTGTTTGGTGCTCGCCGACAAAAAGCTAGATGGGACATATCTCTCTGTAAGCATGTTGTGGAGACAGCAATGAAATATGATTGTGTGCTTCAGAGCTCTATAAACCGTTCTAATGTAGGGCAACAGGGTTCATTTAAGTTTCTTGTTTTTTTTTTAAGTTTCTTGTCGTATCCGCCTCCGTTTTCTTCTTATCCAGATGCCCTGCCCCCTCTCTCTTTTTCACTCCTCCCTCTGTAGTCTCTAGTCTACACCCATGCCTATGGAAAGTATTTCCTGGAATTGGATGTGTGTTGTGAGAGCGATTTCATTTAATCACTTCCATCTCCCCGAGGTGTCTGGACCTGCAGCAGAATGCTGTGGGTGTTCCTCAGCAGAAGGAGGGGCTCTGGGTCACTAAGATGACCAATCCAAATTTCATACTTTTTATTTCTTAATTCTTTATTTCCAGTTCTACCTGAAATTGGTGCAAGAAGAAGCTGTAAAATTATACCTGTTATATCCGTTAATATGCATTGTGCAGTTTAATAGCAGTCTCCGGTCATCTATTTAAATGTCATTATGGTTTATATGTGTTTTGATGTGTTGCCTGAAAGTGTTTGCATGGCTCTGTAAAGCAAGATTATTTTCAGTTGTTGTGGTTGGTTGCTTGGTTTAAAATGACTAATTTCCTCCATTTTATTACAGAATGCTGTCTTTAAATGCACACACACTTTCATTCTGCATGGACCTCGGTTGGGTCATTTAGCTGAAATGAATTCTTGGACCACTGTTAAGGGAGCCTCACAAAAAATGTCAAGACATACTTTCAAATTTTGCACAGAGCTTTCAAATTCTGCTTTGACCTTTACGGCTGTTCCACAAAGTCGCATTGATCACATGCTCTGAAGCCTCTCGCTGTAATTCCAGTAATACTTTTACAAACAAGGCTTCGTGAATACATTTCTCAGAATTTAAAATCTCACCTTTTCTCTGTGCAGGTGTCTTCCTACCACTTCCTATGTTTACAGTGCCTATCCCAGCCATAAATGCCAAATGCCACAAGGTGTAATTTACAAATAATCCCAGACCTGCTTTTGGGTAATTAGAGAAAGGTCTCAGTGGATTTCGCTGTGATTCTGCCAGTTAAAGATCAGTGTCACAGACAGGCTCATTTCTCAGAGCCTGCACCCAAATCCACGCAGGTGTGTCTGTACATCCTGAAAGCCCCCTTTATGAGAGGGAATATTGGGCAGGGCATGCTTTTATCTTATGACTTCATGTGCAAAAAACAATTTTTAATATTTCTTAATTGGCTACCTTTATGCTGTAACCTTTATGCTGTAAATGCTAGAAAATTAATCTTTTTGACTCTGAATTTAGATTGAGTCTTTGAAAAACAGGTATTAGGTGCATGTATTGAATCCATATTGATGAAAGATGTTGCTTGGCAATCACAAACAACCTCCAAAATATGAAAGGTCAGTCTAAATGCAGGTACACGTCAAACTTCTCAGATACATTTCTTAGCATCATGTTGTTGTTATTGTTCTATAAAAGCTGTGCATTACAGTCATTTTAATATGGTTAAGAGATTCTCCTGGGCTCAGTGTTGTAAAATCACAGTGGCTTATTGCTTTAATATGTTATTTGTGTTCATTATTTTATTATTTTAATGAGCCTGTGTCTTACAGGCTGTAACTAGTAAGACTAACTCTAGTTTTAAGATGTTTCTAGTATTAAAATGTTCAGTGTTTGTTTTTCTGTAATTTGACTCTGTTCAGATGTATGTAATTTATTTTAAATGCACTGATACACTGATTCAATGGGGAGAGTAAGAAACTGTATTATGTGTGTGAAAATATATTTTCTGGCATTTTTCTGATGATAATCAGATGATATTTTGCATCCTTCCTAGTGAAATGTGTTTGTAATAATAGTCTTGTATAGTACTTGTTTTCTTAAAAATCTTGATTGTTGATATTATTCAAGAAAACGTGTGCAGTACTTGACTACAGCACACAGTAAGTTTGTGGACATTGAATGCTGTTTTTTGAAATTAAATGACATCCTAATTATATTATTTTACATTTAGGAATAACATAGATATTAACGCACACAATATATACAGTATCACACACCACATGTATGTGTGTGAGATTACAGTGATACGGTATTGTTTGTTACTAAGCTTGTTGTACTTGTCCTTTGAGTTTTGTTTAGTTGTGTGTGGGGTCTTGGGTTGTTTTCTATAACAGTCTTGTTGCTCTGACTGTATATACAGTGAATGTATATCACAATAACTAACATAGAGACGTTCTCAAGGAAACTATCCATTCAGGTGTCTTGCTCTCCCAGTCTCAGGAGAATCCCTCTCCCCTCCATGCCTGTTGGTAATCATTTTGTTTTGATGTTTTAATGATGCAATCTGTGGTTAACAGGCTCAGCAGCGTTAGGTTGGGAGGCAGGGGGCTTCTCCATTCTCTAGACACAGGGGCTTGGGGCCTTTAAATCCCAGCCTGGAAAACAACTCTATTCCCAGTCACACTCTGCTTTAGAGCAGCCAGGCCCACTGTGCCCCTCCTATGTAATCAAATCCTCACCGAGGGGCAGAATTCCAAGAGTGATAGCAGAATTCCAGAATAATTTGTTTGGAATTCTGGAAAATGGCCACGTTATTTAATTTTGCCAAATAAATGTAAACATATCCTTTCTAAACTTGACACCAGTTACTGAAACTGTCAAAAATAGTCACCAGTATATCTTCATGTGGGTTTTTGACAGCAAGTAAAAATACTTACTGAAAAGTAACAAACATTGCTGTGTTTTATTTGCAAAAGAGCCTGATTTATATTTACATGGAAAGGCTGCATAGGCCCCTCCCTTTTCTCAATGCACAAGCTTCTCCCCTCTCACACTGTTTACACTAGAGAGCACAGACTTCAGGGAGTGGCACTCTTACACAAAATAGCCTTTATTGTTCACATGATTTTTGGATCTGAATTTATTTTGATTAAATAAAATATTTACAGATGTATTCTGTTGATTGTGTTGTGGGTTAGGTTACGCTGTAAAAGACCTTGCAGTCCTTTACACTTAAATGCGTGCATGTGTGTATAGGCATGGTTCTATATATATGTGAGAATATAAATGTAACACACTACATTTGTGTGTGTGTTTGGCTGTAATGTCAGCTGGCTCTTATTTGTGTTCAAGCTGATCATTCCAGTAGCTGCTGAAGTAGCTATATTAATGCCCTGCTACAGCTCACTGCAAACAGCAGAAGTCCAGGGAAAAAACAAGCCTGCTCCTGCAGATTGGGTATTACATGAATGCAGGATAGTTTGCTTTAATATTGCTGGTAATATAAAGTTTTCATGTGATGTGTGATCTGTGTGTTACGCAGGCGCTCAGTGGGGAGTCATGGCAGAATGCACTGGGGTCCCAGCTGTTCCCAGAGCCGAGCTCAGGAGGGGCGTGGCCGCCACCGCCTGTCTACAGTCATCCAGCCACTCAGGCAGAGCGCTGGAGAGGTGGTGGACCTCACTGTGGATGAGGATGGTAAGGACAGCCCCATTTATTTAGAGCAGGACGCTCCAGTCCTGCCCCCTGGAGGTCTGCAATGTCCTGAGATAATTCCAACCCTTCAAACATACCTGACTCACTTACCTGACTCATTTAGTCAAGGTCTGGGGATTTTTTTTTAATTACAGGTGGGTGTAGAGCAAGAGTTTTCAGCTGGGTTTATAAAATACAGCAACCGGTAAAAAATTATATTTTATAAAACTATAGTAAGAGAGGAACTTCTAATATAATCTGGTCATGTTGATCTGTTGTATACAGCATAAAGCCATTATTGAACTTGAATTTAAAATCTATCATTCCAGTTTATGCCATTTCTGTCATCATATTGTGCAATTTAAAAGCTCTCAGTGTTTAGGAGCATTAACGGTTTATGGATTTATGTTTGCTCTGGCTGCATCCAAGCTTATAAAATGTTGTGCAAACTTTCCAATTAGTTTAGCATCAGAAAACAGAGCTGAAAGAAGAAACTGGAATTTAATATCACCTAATTTCAGAACATGAAAAGGCCTTTTGAATATTGTTCTTTCCATGACGTTTCCTTTTGCTTAAACTCAAGATCTACAAATCCAAGGGCCGAACCAGATATGCTTTGCTCAACCAGAACAAGTAAAAACACTGTTTTATCCACATTTGCTGAGCCCTGAAATGGAGTGAAGACTGTGAAGACTGTTTGAAGTGATGCATCAGGCTTTATTTGAAAAGTAACGGGTTTGATGAGTATTTGATGAGTGTCTGCCTGACTCTGTGCTTTAGTGGTGGTCTTCAGGTCTGGAATATAGAGAGGGAATGAAAGTTGGATCACCCAGTTCAACACTGCGTGGGTTTGGGAAATATTAGATGTCAGATCTAATCTACTCAACTCTCAGTGTGAGCAGTCCTCTTTCTCTCTCTTTGAGCTGTGTCTTCTCTGAGGGGGAGGAGGGATGAATCTGGGAGATTCAGTTAGTATTGCTCAATGCTGTGGATTGCAGCTCTCCTGTGTTCAGACCCCGTTAATAATGATTAATCTATATCGTTTTGGTATGCACAGTGGCATAAATAGCCTCTGCAGCTGCAGAGCATTCTCACTGTGTAACAGCCACAGGCCAACAGACTGCAACAGCAGGTCTTTCCTTGTGTGTCATTTAGTGTAATTCTGTTTTCATTTGTCGGCTAAACTTAATAAAGTCAGTGTGTTATGCTAGGTGTCTCTGAATCAGAGGTTCCACAGATTCTGAAAAAAAAAACTTATAGAAACAAATTAAATTGCCATTCTTAATAGAAAAATAGTGTTATCCCATTAATCTGTGATATGTTTCCAAATTTCAAGGTTTGTCAGAAAAAAACTAATTTACATATTTTCATTTTGATTTACTGTCAAAAAGTGTCTTTTTTGTTTCTCTTTCTCTGGGGGTCTGTAGCTGTTGGGGAGGGACCAGAGCAGACCGAGATATGATTGCATTTGCATTTCTTTTGACGGGGTGAGAAATTAATTTGCAAATATTAAAAGCAGATGGATTACTCACTATGTAATGGTAATGAGCTTCTATCCTCATGGGCCACTTGGTGAAAGTCTAGGAGTGTGAAACACATACACTCCTAGTGATGTTTATGTGTTAGAGAAAGACATCTGCAGCCATTTGCAAGAAACTCCTTTCTGAAGTCTTGAAATTTCTGAAAATTCTGAAGTCTTACCTTTCATGTTTGTGTGTGTGTGTGTGTGTTGAACCATCTTTAGATCTTTCAGTTGTGCCAACCACTTCTGACAGCGCACACCCCCAGACAGTCAGTTCCTCCTCCTCATCTTCCTCTTCTCATAATGCCTGTATATCAGAATCACCACAGGAGGGTCCTGGTCCCTCCAGTAGCTGCTCGGCAGCAGCCCCTGACAGCACACTGGCAGCTCAAAGCCACAGCGGAGTGCCAGGACCCAGCACCACCAACACTACTGCCATCGAAGGTACAAAACAGCTACAACAATCACATGAATAAAAGAACCAGAAAGAATGTTTTTTAAGGAAACATTCGTAACTTGTTTGACTTTGTCTATCCATCATTTAGATGAAAGCAGAAGAAGCTTATCGGGTGACAATGGAGGTGTGGCAATGCCCAGATTACCAACTTGTTGCCCCCAGCACTCTCCTTGCGGTGGGCCCTCATCGGGACACCTCACCCTTGGACACGCACACTCAGGCTGCATGCAGGGTGGGGCTACGCAGCAGTCTGGCTCCTTGCAGTCCGGCACCCAGCACTCCCACAGTCACTCGCACCACTTTCACCATCACCATCTCGCCACCCCTGTTCCCTCATCCCTGGCCTTCCCAGAGTCCAGCTGTCCTCTGGAGAGGCCCACTGCCATCCCTGCCCCCTGTGGAGGGGTGAGCAGCAGTAACCAGTACCATGACCAGGTACCTCCATAACTGCATGATTCTTGAGATCCATAGCTGTGCCATTATTTGTTAATCTGTGTTACCAAAACAAGAACATAATCTCTGTTAACAATTGTTGAAATCTATTATTTTAGTTTTTCTTTTTCTTGGCTTCTTTATTCTTTGTACTTTCAAATAAAAACCTTCTTTTTTACCTAAAGTGAAAATAAATCAAAATAAGATGTTGACTCCACAATACATAATGTGCCTTTTGTTTTTCATACCACAGATGGTTTACATTTAATAGCATATGCTTTTATTTGGAATTAGTTAAGATTCTGTCTTCAAATGCTAAAACATCCTTTATGTTTTAACGATAAGAAAACCCAAAGCACTTTCATAAAATCATTTTTCTGAATCTTAAAATTTCCACAAGGGGTTTAGTTCGAGGCCTTCCTGTCAGTGTTGTTGAATAATTCACACTGAGTTAATTGTCTTGGCTACTGAATTCTGTTATTTACCAGCATATAGAAGTACTGTGTAGTTGGATTGTGCACAATATATATGTACTTGGTGCATTATAAAAGCCACGGCTCTTTGTTTTACACACACACACACACACATAAGAGAGTTTTAACAGGGCATTCTTTCCTGGGCTGTGTTTCTCATGAAAAGGAAGTTGTTGCCATGCTAAATGCATTTGGCAAAAGACTGTGGTCTTTGATGATAGGGGCCGTGAGAAGTGTGTGCCGTTAGCTAGTGATCAGATGTGCACAGACAGAAGGCGAAACAAGGTAATATCAGGCATGTTTTATACATCAAAGTGTGTAACGGATTAGATTTCGGCTAAATGGCCTGGTTTCATGTGAAATTTAGTACTGTTTGGTTTAAGCTTTTTTATCCATGTTTTTTTTGCTACTAGCATTTTTTATATACATGCCTGATTTGTGTCTTTCTAAACTCTGTGGAAAATATTGTTTTATAGTTTGTGAAGTGGTGCTTATGATACTGGCAAACATCAGTATTACCACTGGTTGTTTTTAACCCTACATGTTTAAACTTTGACCAGCTAGATAATAGCTAAAAGCTAATGCTGAAAGACGCCCGCTATAGGAGCATTCCAGTGACAAGATAAGAGTCTCACATTAAACATGCATGTTTGGACAACACTGCATAATTTAGTAATTCAACTGAAAACTGTATTTCTCTGATTCTGTTTTATCTTTTGTGTTGTTGGATCAGCTAAACTGCTCTTAATATTATTTAAATTACAGTCTTATGAATGCAGCACATTATCCACTGTATTTGTGGAAAACGGAACAGAAAATGAATTTGTTTTATTTGTAAGAAACGTAATAAATCTGCTGCTTTTTCACCTGCATGAAATTTAATGTGGCTCCCACCCTCTTGTAACTGAATTGAATTTATTAAATTCTCACAAAAAATACAGTTGATTGGGGGTCAGCAATAATTGGGGACCGTAGCATGCAGTCACTTACATGATATATAGTTATAGTATAAAAAAGTTATAGTCTAGTCTAGTTAGGTGTATCATTGCTTACAGGTTTCTCATCCGTACATTTACATTTATGCAATTGGCAGACACTTATCCAAAATGATTGTGCATTAAGGCTGTGTTCCTTGGGAATCAAAATCTGACCTTGCTGTTGTTAGCATCATGCTACCAGATGACATGAGAAAACCATTAGCACACATAACACTGTTTGTTAATATGGATCACCTTTGCCGCTTGATTACCCTTCATCTCTTTCTCTCTGTCTGTCTCTCAGCAGACTCTACCGGTGGATCTCAGTAGCAGTGCAGTTCGTAGCAGTGGATCCAGCAGCACAGGGTTCCACAGCACATCTGCTTTTGACCCCTGCTGTCCAGGCTCCGCCTCCCGGCCACCTGCTTACGTTTCCCAGGCTGCACCTGGGCCCAGCCAGCAGAATGTGGCTGACTCATTTGGCTCTGCCATAGTGGCCCAACCTCAGCCCCAACCTCCTCAGCTCTCCTCCTGCAGGCACTACATCCACCCCCCCTGTATGCCCTTCTTTCTTAATACCATTATTAATAATGCAGTGCCAGCTGAGTGTAAGAGTAAAATGGTTCCCCTAATAAATATAGACTGTATGTTTTTTGTTATACTGCAGTTTATCATAATCATAAATATAAATGTGTATGTGGTTTTAGGTGTTCATTTCCAAGAGTTACATTAATTCTATTAATATTAGTATTAAGACAGACCAGTAAGACAGAGAGAAAGAAACGTAGATGTGTGTAATGGATTGAACATCAAAGATACTGTAGTAAAATCATGTCAGTAGTAACAATTTGTGTGTTCATTCTTGATCAAAATGCCCAACCAAAAACAAAACGTGTATCTGACAATAACAGCTTCATTTAAATCTTTAACTGCTTAGTTTTTGTGTTACCTAACTGGTGTAACTAGTCGCCATTTAACTGAGGATTTGTTGAGCCTTTACACCCCTAATGTTGTAAGAATGAAGGTGTTAAAATACAGTGAAGTGAGATTCTTTTGTGTTGTGTGAGAATGTGAGGATGCTGAAATGCTGGTGCTTGTGCTTTATGGTAATTAGATGAAACACCTGATGTTTAATGTGTTAAGTGCTGCAGGTAGTGTGCCCAGCACTCCCACTTAATTGCCGATTCGCCTCACAATGGCGGTGCGCAGAATATAAAT
This sequence comes from Yasuhikotakia modesta, assembly GCA_036877545.1. NCBI lineage: Eukaryota > Metazoa > Chordata > Actinopteri > Cypriniformes > Botiidae > Yasuhikotakia > Yasuhikotakia modesta. The sequence continues at coordinate 37,406 of JBAJNP010001042.1, read as the reverse complement.
GAGCGTGGCAGGGCTCCCTGGTGGGTCTGAATTTAGTGAAGTAATTGCCACTCACAGCTCACTGGAGCACCTGTTTGCACATTCTCCCTTTCTTTCCCTCTATATTTATCCCCTGTGTCTTGTGATCTTTCATTGTTTTTTTTCTTTTCTTTATCCTTCATTCCCTACTCTGTCTGTCAAAGCTTTAGCAATCAGTAGAACTTTCACTCCAGGGTAATTACAAATATTGGAGAAGTTTCCTGACAGGCCATAATGCGGCCCTCATAAAGTTTAGAATGATAGGATAACTGATTCCTATACCAAAGTTGCGATCCTGCCAGTATTTATTCTAATAAATGTATAGAAATAGAATTTAATGTCTATTATATACATTTTTGTGGGCATGGTCACTGTTAGATGACAGTCATTGATATTCAGAATAAAACAGAGGAAGGAAAATGAAAAGGTGTTCTGCCATTTGCTAACTTTTTGCTTTTATCTCCTTCAGATGGTCCCCTGCCACGCTCCTTGCACCACCAGTCCTCGTCCTCCTGCCCTCACTCCCACAGCAATGCCCCTCCCCCTCAACAGCCTCCACCGCAGGGCGACTATATTATCCCACACCCTGTCCTCCCCTTCCACACCCCGCTGCCATCTCATGCCCCTGGCCACTCTGCACCAACGGCCCCTCCACCCTCTCTTCCTGCCCACCATCTACCAGGCTCCAGTGCCCCTCTGCCTCAGCATCTTCCCCCTGAGCACCAGGCGCTACAGCACCACTTGCCCGTTCTGGGCCCTAACCCTGTCCAGCGGCTCCACCAGCACGACATACTGCAGAGGATGGAGGTTCAGAGACGCAGAATGATGCAGCACCCAACGTGAGTCACTGGAATGTTTAAAATCAAGTGAAGACAAAAAGTGGTGTGGGAATGTTATATACCATATATTATGAACATGGTGTATACCGTGACATTTATTTCCAAGCATGGATGAAAATAGCTTTTGTTTTGTATCTGTACATTGTGGATTCACACAAGAAGTTTAAACTGGTGAAAAACATGCTTGAGCATTTTTCTTTTTGAGCATTTTCACTTTTTCTTTCTTGAGCAGAATTTTCTTTTTCATGTTTAGCATAAACTTTTTCTTTAACTTTTTAAAGTTAAAAACACGTGTCTGACACGCACACTTTTCAACACATACCATAATAATTGCGTGTTAGGTTAGATGCGACTACTTCTGGAGGTGGTTAAAAGTGGACCACTCACCCTCATGCCCCCACCACCCTGTATATGACTTTCTTTCCTCAGCTGGGCACATTAGTTATTTTATGATGTCCTGGCTCTTCCACAGCCATTGAATTGGGTCCAAAACTTTAACACTCCAAAATGCATCATAAAAGTAATCCATACAACTTTGGTGGGTTAATAAATGTCTTCTAAAGCATAATGGTTTTTAAGAGAAAATATTTTGAGGATGTGGGGAAAAAATAAACAAATCAAAGTGACAAGTTTAAATGTGACAGTTTGTCGACAACATATCTCATTGGGTCTTGCATGTCTTATAGCAAAACACGCACAGAAAATTTGTCAAAAGATTGAGTTTAACTGAGGAAAGTCTTATACCGCTTGGGTGGCTTAAGGGTGAGTAAATTAAGAGGTCCTTTTTATTTTGGAGTGAATTATTCCTTTTAAGTGTCACTATGCAAAAACTCAAACACTGCTATGCTTTACCTTAATAACACTTTAGGTCTGTGAGACACTATTTATCTGTAACAAATTCCATTTCTCTTTAAGGCGAGCACACGAGCGGCCCCCACCACATCCACATCGAATGCACCCTAACTACGGTCACGGACATCACATCCATGTCCCACAAACCATGTCATCGCACCCTCGGCAGGCTGACCAGAGGACAACATGGTAAAGTGCAATTCAATTAGAACATTGCCAGTAGTTCAGACCATAGTCCAAATGACTTGAGCAATGTCAACATGGAATCAGACAGGCTTATAGTTACTGGATGTACGGTGTTACAAGCATCATTTTATTGTATGCTAATATGTAATTTGCTGGTTGTTTAGGGAGCTGGGCATCGAGGCTGGTGTTACTGTAGCCCCCTACCCATCAGGACACCTGCACCCCCATCTGCCTCACTATCACGCTCCACCCAGACTGCACCATTTCCCCATACAACTGATGGTGAGTCCCCTCTCTCCTCCATCAGAGGCTCGCAGCAGAAATATATGCATATATTAGCATAAATAAAAAGCCCTGATTTGTTCTCAGGTACGACACAGAATAATGACGGCAGCCCCAAGCCGTCCTATCCGCAACATCTGTTATTTCAGGCGTGATTTGAATGGCTGCATGAATTATGCATTGCCAGTTATAATGGAAACTCATTAGACATTTCAAGTATGAAATTTGAATTTGATATAGTTAATAGTCTAAAATTATATCTGAAGCTTATTGGGTACCATTATTGTACACGTGAATCTAATTTTTAGTGGCTCAAATTTGGGGAGTCGTTTAGTAAAATGTTACTCGCGCTTTTAAATGGCCTTCATCTCTTGCAAATCTATTTCTGTCTTGTTTCCTCTGATTCTCTGTATTGCTATTCATCTCCTCTCTCTGATTTCTTCAGCACACGGGCATGTCTGAGGTGACCTATCCACACATTCGTTACATCTCTTCCAGAATGACCTTTGGACGCACCTACGAGGTTAGATCAACACAAATCAACATCATCAGAGAACAAATATGCTCCCTTACTAAAATAAAACATGCAAACACTACTAATCATAGAACAAATAGTAATAAGTAGGGCCAAATATATTACACATTCAACATATTATATATTCACAAAATACATTTTTGTATTTTAAATAAATAAATTAAACACTGATTTTGTTGTTCATTTCAGCAAGCAATATTGTGAATATGATTTTCATATTCACAATTCAATTTTCATAGTTTTTATTTGTGTCTAATGGGTTGAATTTTTTTTTATGTAAAGACTATAAACAACCAGCTTGTTTGTTTTAACAGGATTTGCTGCATTTAGAAGAGCGACTAGGGACTGTGAATCGAGGGGCCTCTCAGGGAACCATAGAGAGGTGCACCTATCCACACAAGTACAAAAAGGTAAAGACACATTCACTTACGAACAGCAGTGTTTGGCATTAGGTGCTTAGGATTGTGTCATGTTTGGTTTTGGGCAAATATTTTTCACCCAAAAATACAGAACCTTCCTGTTAGACACATAACAACAATCCTTTAAGAACTGTGTCTGTAGAGACATCTCAAATCCTCCTGCAGTCCTTTACTGCCAAAAGCTGCGGTGTAGAAATTAAATGTCACTGATATGTAGGAAAAGGTTCCATGCAGATGTCAGAATGCATTCAATATCTGTAATCTAAAACCCTGCCGCCCTGATACAGAAGGTGGTGGAGAGAGACACTGAGGAACAGTTAGCACCTGAAGCATGGGCATCTGTGGGGAAAAATATGCACTCAGCCACAAACTCGGTGAGAAAAAAGTGAACCGTTTGGAAAAACATGTTTTGGCTCACATATTTTGTCATTAACAGGGGCAGGTATAGTCAACAATGGCCAATAACCAAGTTGAGGACGACATAGCAAAATATGAAACTATATGATGTGGTTGTGTGAAGTTTGGGGTTTTTTGTTGCTTCTTATGCTGTTTAGATGATGAGCACACTGCTCGTGGCAAAGAGTCTGTTTTTATTTGCGTTGGCATGTGTGTTATAATAATCTCAAGAGTGTAATTTCACTAAGCTGCTTCTCTTATGTTTTTGTATCTATTACCAACATAAACTGCAGCATTGTTAATATTTTATACATAAAGATGAACTGGTGATTAATGTTTTGGGGGAAGAAAACAGAAAAGGCCAGTATGATGTCATGATGTTATTGTTGCATGTGGTTTGAGGTGCTGTGATGTAGCACATAATAGCTGTTATGCTTCTTTCTCACGCACAGAGAAAGCTGCATGGTAAGCAGGAGGAAGAGGAGGGGGCAGAAGAAGACACAGAGGAGAAATGCACCATCTGTCTGTCTATACTGGAGGAAGGGGAGGATGTCAGGTAAACCTATACACTCTGAAAGCAGTGTGTTAGAGATCACAGTACACCTTTTACATGAAGAGTTTACAGAATAACATTACTGAGTATTTGTGAGGCTTTTTTCCTCCTCTAAAATGCTCAATTTAAATTTGGCCACTCGATTATGAATATTTCATCTCTTTATATTCTCTGCTGCCCTCTGTTGCTGGAACATGTGAACAACACAATAGTTTACGTTCTATATTTGTCAATGTGTATGGATTGAATGGAATGATGTGTTTGTCATTTAGTCCTGCTTTTTCCTCACTAGTGTTTTTGTTGCAGGCGTCTTCCGTGTATGCACCTCTTCCACCAGCTGTGTGTAGATCAGTGGCTCCTCACTAACAAGAAATGCCCCATCTGCAGAGTGGACATCGAGGCTCAGTTATCTCCAGAGAGTTGATGCTATTTTTCTGCAACCTTTTTGTTGGACATTTGTTTTCTTTTTCTGTCAGTAATGCATTCAACCAAAGACGGCATGAAATACCTGCGCAACAATGGGATAAAAAAGAAAAACAACAATTCACAAAAATGCATCAGGCCTAGCGTGCCAGCTATCATGTAGTACCAGTACAGCTAGAAATAACATCTTCATTAAGGGTTTCGAATTGAATTGTATTTATAAAGGGTTTATGTAGCTTTTGTTTTCATAAGTGTCATTGTATTTTATTTTTGCATGGTTCCTTGCAATGCATTTCTTTGCACATATAATGAAACGGGCCTCACAAGGCCTGAGAACTTGCAGGCAAGGATTGCTGCTCTAGTAAAGAAGCATTTCTACATACCCGATGCCTTGCTTTACTGGAATAGAATGTCCACCTCCATTTTTAAACATTGCAGGACTCAATTAATTGATCAGTATATTGATTAGTTTTATGTTTTAGACAATGTGATCTGAAATAGTTTTTTTAAGTGAATCAAGACATTCCTTAATTAGGAAACAAGATCACGGTTGAAAGATCAGCTGCTGTAACAGTGTTCACCTTCACACAGATTCAGTCTCAACGTGGGAACCTGGGCTGGAGTCCATTCCATTTCACTTCAGCGCATTACTAGTACTAACTGAATTCAGAAAGGTCAAAAAAGTACAAAAGTGATTTAAATTTATATTCATTAGATCTTTAACTGATTGAAATGAATTCAACTCCAGCCCTGATGAAAACCAACTGCACACTTTAGCTTCTTGAATGTTCACATGGTTGTGCTCCATCAGTCCCCCTCAGCACCTCTATTTGACATCCCATGTAATACACTTCACCTAATGTATTTTTAATAAGAAAGAAAAAAATGAATGTCACCTCTCTGTATTCTAGTTGTTGTTTTTATAGTATATTGAAGTTGGGACTTTGATTAGATAATGGAGAAAGTTTCTGTGGAAATGACAGGCATAAAGCATGGGTACAACTACAGCAAACGTGTCGTACTGGGAAATTACAGTTTATTTCATCAGGGTCTCCTAGCCTTGTTCTATTTTATCTCTAAATAACTTAAATTGACTCTTGTTAGCTGATTATTCTTTCTCAGATGTTGTCATTAACATTTGTTCTGCAACTGTTTTTCTTTAAATCTTTCTTTAACCTTTATTTCTCTCTTTTTGTCTGATGGTGAAATTCTAACACTAATATTAATCTCAACTTGCTAACTTGCATATACTTGCACATGTGAGACAAAAGACAGGAGTGCTGTGAGAATGAGAGTACGCTAAGGCTGTGTATTTCCACTCTGCTGAATTTCAAGGAAAACCTAACAATTTTGAATGGAGTGTTGGAGTGCAGTACTTAATGGCAGGCGTCCATGCATTCATAGACTTAATGGTTCCAGGATGATATTCCATGGGATTTATAATAGTTTTAAAATAATGAAATTAATAAAGTTAGGTAACTCTTTTGTGTGTCCATTTCTGGGTCTCCTTAAACCTGACACTACTGGCCACCACACCATGCTTACTACATTATTACATGAAAATAATTACCAAAAATAACTTAAACTGTTATCCGTGACTTCAATTCAAAATATCAAATATTAAAAGTAGCCACATATATGAAATATAGCCAGAACGTATGTAATTAATGTCTGTTTGTTTCGTTCTTGTATGTTTATTATGAACGGTTACAGAAAAGGTTGCAGTTGTTAAATGCGTTTTACGCGCGTCCCCGTGAAACAAGTTCCCTGTCGTGCCCGCGCACAGAGATATGTACACAGTTAAAATGGCGTCGGGGGCCATTTCAGCGGAGACTAAGAAGATTACAGATTTACGAGTTGTAGATCTCAAATCAGAGCTCAAACGACGAAATTTGGATGTCACTGGGGTTAAAAATACGCTTGTCGCAAGACTGAAACAAGTAAGTTGTACAAACGTTGAACGGTGATGTATGGCGGCAAAAGCTCGCGAGCTAGCTCGGCAGCTAGTCGTTTAGCAACGCTTTTCAATTTGTAAACGTGCTTATTTTTATTTCTGTTTCAAAACGTTTAATAAACATTATGCACACATACAGTTTCATCTGAGACTGGGAAAATATGTTAGTGTTGTATTAAGCATGCTAATAGTGACTCTTGTCAATTGCTGCAACACTTTCTCAGGTCACACGTTGATCAAACTTTAAACTTACTCGCCATCTTTAAATTTAATGGTTACGTTTGGTTATTATAAATKATCATATTGTAGTATATAACCGTCGTACAAACTGCTGGATAACAATCAAACCTTATGCATGTTAGTCTACTAAATGCCTCCCGTCATAACGTTGGTCTGCCAGAGTTTGTATAACTTTTAGTTTAGCTCTTGTAAATTCCTCATTGTTTAGGGTTTTCATTAGTGGGCATTTTACACCGTGTTTCCCCACATCAACCTTGTAAAGCAGTTTACAATCAGACCAGAATTTGTGCTTTAAAATCCCGTAATCGCAGTTTAAACGATCTTTATTGTAGTTTAATTGTAATGTATTGTGTGCAGGCGGTAGAGGATGAAGGTGGAGATCCAGACAACATGGAGATTGCGCTGTCTGCTGACACACCCACCAGAAAATATGTCAAATCCAAAGGTGACTCTCAGCCTTATCGTATCACCTTCTGAACGGTTTATTTCACAATGTCTCTGTGTTTTACAAAAGCTTGTTATTACACATCTTTAGGTAAAAAGACAGACATGGACACTGACACCCCCATGGAAGAGGAATCTTTCTCTAAGGTAGAACAAGCATAAGGAACTATTGCTTATCTTGGGATTGTTGTTTCAGAGCGTCAGGATCATTGAAACTGCACTAATAAATCAGTGAAGTGTTTGTTTGATATATGGGTTTCAATTTTAACTGAAAGATTATGATGGCAACAAATACTGTGCTATATAATACTTAATCTTATCTGAATTCATAGTTTTAGTTTATAGTATAAAATAGTTTTACGTTACAAAACATTGATTCACTTTTCATACTTTTGTATCTAAATGTTTGCATTACTATAACGTGAGCATTAGTTGTTTCAGAACTTAAACAGAATTGTTGGTTAAAATCCGTCAACGTTAAAATGTTTTGACATAAATTAATGAAAGTTTGTCAAAATGTAATGAAAAAGCTCAGAGTTACATATAGGATGATGCTTTTGGGGGTATAATGATATACCAATGGCAACATACATTAAAAAAAGAACAGACAATATAAGAAAGAAAATATTTTTTGTAATCCTGTGTGGGTTAATTTAAGTTCATAAATGTTTGTGAGGATTTGTTGGATCATTAGCTTAAACTTGTGGGACAGATAATGTTAGCAATGCTCAAAATCCTATGCTACATTTTAGATGCTGGTGTATAATATTTAGAAAAAACACAGCCTGTATTATGTGTTGAACATGTACTAATTCCTATTCAATCAAATGTTAGGAAAAATAACTTTTATAAAGTACTGCAGTACCATGGGTGGTACATTGTGGTTTTTCAGTCTGGTTATGAATTTTGGTACATCCCTAATGTTTATGATTACTGTCAATTTGTGATCAGCCTAAAACAGATCAAACATCAGATTCTGTTAAATACACTTTTAGCATGTGGCTAAATAATTAAATTATGGTTATTAAAATATTAATCCCACACTGAATTTTAGACAGTGATGTATAATATTTTGAAAAAATAACAAATACAGCTCGTACTATGTTCTTTGTCCTAGTGTTCATTGATTTAATTGGGTGGAATTTAAAGAAATAAACCAATAACTTTAACCTTTATTTTCAGGAGACCGAGGAAGAGGAGTCAGAGAAAGGTATGTCTGGTCACTTTTTGGGGTGAGGGTGAATTTGTTTTTCAGGTTTTGTACGTTCTTTGATCAGAAGGTTGGAATTGTATTCGTTGTTGTTTTTGAACCTCTTTGAACACATTGTGATTGGACACCATAATTAACAGCACCTAATTTAAAATGTCATCACCATGGACTGCATTAAAGGACTGATAGCACCATTTGTCTAAACATCAGAGAACATCTCTTCATAATTACATCTGGGAATTTCTTCAAGGACTCTTTACCACCACAACATTTCGTCAGCAGAAGATGGATCTTCTGCAGTTCAGAACAACACAAGTCAGGAGCCAGTGCTTCCATAAGCCTCTTTCTTCTGTTGAGAACGGACTATCCCCTTTATTGGATGGGGCAACAGGCAGCACATCTTTGACTGTTCAGAACATGAGACGTGAATATTGTTCACCAAAGCCATAAAAATTTCTGACTGCAATGTAGCCTGTGTGGCTTCGTCACTGCTTGTGACTTGAACTCGTTGGACACAGCTCAGCATAACACCAATTTTAGCAGCAGTTCAGGCAGGGTGCTGTGAACGGGGATATATTTCTTCAGTGGATCAAAGCAGAAGATTGGGCTCCCTGTTTTTGATTCTTCTCCATCAGCTGTAAACTGAGATGGACAGTCAAGGAGACTATTTGAAAGAAGACCCTGGATGAGACCACTAGAAGCCTCAAGGTTTAAATGTGACATCTGGTGGGAAGCAAAGATATGCAGTTTCTCACAGACTGAATGCTTGTTCCTAAAGTAGAAAATGTGAGTCTCACACAAACATTTTGGAACATTTGGAAAATTTGGAACAAGAGTGCCACTGGAGTTGGTGTTCATCACAGAAGTGAATATGGCTATGCTCACGCAGAAGATTGTTCAACCTCTTCGTTTCTCACTAAGGAATGTTTTATTTATTGTATACCTGTGGGTTCCTGACCCACGATGACCACTAATACTAAACTTGCTCTCTATTCTACTTTTATGTTAAACAATGTGTTTTGCCATGTTTTATGCTTGTTAAATCCCTCAGATGTTACCGATACTGATGATGCTACTCGTGAAAATTCTAAAACCTTCTCCTGTGAAGATGGCCTTGCAGAGCCTGAGGCAGGGGCGGAGCCTGATCTTGAGGTTGAGGCAGAACTTGAGCTCGAACCCGAGCCTGATGCAGAGATTGAGGCAGAGAGAGAAGCTGAACCTGAAGCCCCAGTGATGGAGGCCTTGGAAAGCGACGCTGCTCCTGAGCCTGTGAAAGAAATTGAGGATGACAATATTTCCATGACCATCCAGGCAGAAGATGCCATCACACTGGATGTAGATGGCGACGACCTCTTGGAAACAGGTAAACATGTGAAACTTCCAGATTCTGAGGCTGACAAGGGCTGTGAAGAAGCTGAGGCCTCTGCTGAGATGGGGCAGGAGACAGACCTGCTGGCTGAAGCGATAGATGGTCATAAAGATGGTAAGAGAGATGATGGGCTGAAGTCTGATGCCGCGAAGAAGGACAACAGAGAGGCCTTGAAGAAAGGAGAAACAGGGGACAAGGAAAAGGATTCTGGAAAGAAAGGCCCCTCTTCAACTGGGGCAACAGGTCAAGCAAAGAGGTTTGTCTTTCTATGTCAGTTCTTTAAGATACTACTACCAAGTTCCAGCTCACTAAGAAACTCAGCATTGTGGGTAGCCGCAAGAATTTTTTCCATAACCAGTTGTTCATTGTACCTAATCCCTGCCTTTGGTTGTCATTTGGTTTGGTTTGCCATTTTTTTGAAGTTTGGTAATTGGTGGCGTTAAACGAGGAGCTGAAAACACATCTGTTACCCACACATTACCAGCACTTGCTTTTCCAGGCCCTACTTTTGGTTTAAAAAAAGAGCAATAGTTCCATTGATGTCAGAGGGGTGATCCAATGAAGTGATTCACTCTGAAGTTGAACACCCTCCTGAGGATTTCATTTGTCAAGTGAATAATTTGGCAGAAAACCTGGCCTACCTTGCTCCTGTGGAAAAGCAAGAAAAAGAAGCCCTATTGGAGTTTTTTTCAAGTGCAAGTCTTGCCTATGGGGATTTGTTTTCTGTACTGTAATGGACAAAAATGTAATCTTTTGTTGTTCTAGAGATGTACCTTGGTGTCCACAGTCTTAATTCATGTCCTGTTACTTAAAGTATTTCTCTCTTTTTGTTGCTCTTATAATATTTACATTTTAGCTCTTCAAAAGACAGAGATGGAAAGACTACCAAAGATGAAAAAGGTATGGGTTAAGTTTATCTATATAAACCTACATAATGTTTAGTGAAGTCCAAAGAATCTCTCATATAGGTATATTGCTAGTGCATGTTGGCGAAATGTTGGCTTAAGTCAATGTGGAGTTGCTCTAGTTGTAATTTATTTTGGAGTTGTCAGATGAAGAGTTATATGAATAGTAGTGTGGTGTCTGTTGGGTTTCATCTTATAATTTGTGTGTTCAGGAGGCAGCAGCAGTTCTCGCAATCTGTGGGTGAGTGGCCTGTCCTCCAACACCAAAGCAGCTGATCTGAAGGACCTCTTTGGCAAATATGGGAAGGTAAAGATCCTTGTGAGACGTATTACAGTATGAATAAGGACTATAATGTTTTCATTTAATTTTGGAAAAAATTATTAAATGCTTAATAATTTAATATTGTTCTAAAACAGGTTTTCAGTGCTAAAGTGGTCACCAACGCTCGCAGCCCAGGTGCCAAGTGCTACGGTTTAGTCACCATGTCATCCAGTGCGGAAGTGACCAGGTGCATCTCCCACCTGGACCACACAGAGCTTCATGGACAGCAGATATCTGTGGACAGGGTAAGAGCTTCACCATCTGAGTATGGTTTGCCTCTCTTTCTTATTTAAAATGGATATATTGCTTGCCATTAGAATTATTAAGGTTTCTATATGTCAGCCAAAAGAACATTTATCTGTAGCACGTGCATTTGTAAAAACCAGCGGCACTAGATCCCACTGTATCATGCTTACAGGTAAAAACTGACCCTTTTAAAAATGACTTCTCAAAGAAAGAGGGGGAAGAGAAGATGAGTTCCGGTAAAACTTCTGGAGAAAAGCGCACTCCAACTGGAGCCAAAGCCTCCAGCAAGTAAGCGATTGTCCATTTTTATTCTTTTTCCATAATGTGATTATTCAGCCATGCATTTTCGGTTCCACTACTTAAATGCTGTTTCTTTTTAAAGAACTCAAACTTTCTCTAAGAAGGAGGAGAAGAAATCTGACAATTCCTCTGAGAAGGACAGCAAAGACACCAAAAAGTCAGACTCCAAGAGCAACAAATCTGATGCACCATCTCCCAACTCAGATGCATCTAAGAAAGATGATAAGAAACATGGACGTATGTTACATCTCCTGATAAACTACTTGAAGAGGAGATAAACTGTTGCAATTGTTGATTACTGATGTAGTAATGTTATAAAATTGTGTCTTTTCTAAAGGAAAGAGTCCAAACACTATGGTTGTTATTGACCAAGCTAAAGGAGAGCAAAACTTCAATAAATTTCGACCTCCTTTCAGAAGGGGTGGAAAGTTTGAAAGGGTACTACAGACATACACCCTATATACTGTTTTATGATTAAAAGATGCACACAGATGTTTATTCAAGTCAAGGTCTCTAATTCTTCATTTCTTTGCAGCCTGGTCCACCTAATTTAATGAACAGAAGGCCCAGATGGTTTATTCCACCTGAGGAGGTTGGTTAACATTTTGTGAAAACCAAGGCAGTGAACTCTGAACATCAGTGATCAAAATTAAACAGCAGTATGTTACCTCTATATTGAATTTGTGTTTACAGATGGAGATGATGAAGAGGGGAAGGCCCATGCTTAACAAAGGTGGAAACAAAGACATCCTTCCATTCGAGAAGATGAAGGAGCAGCGGATGCATGAGCGCATGGTCAGGATGGAACGTATTCGCAGAGCCATGGAACTGCGCAGGTGGGTGTACGCGTCACATCTGCTCCTTTTGTATTTTCTTTTGGTTAATTTGTTCATTCCAAGTTCTAGGTGCAGTTTGTAATACTCTCTTTCTGTGATGTTCAGACGGCGCGAAGTAGCAGAGCGAGAGCGGATCCGTATTCTACATGAAAGGGAAGAACGAGAGAACCTGATGAGAGAACGGCAGAGGCTGGAAATAGAAAGGCAGAAGCTTGAACGTGAGCGCATGGAGAGAGAGAGATTAGAAAGAGAGAGAATCCGCATAGAGCAGGTAAAGCTGCCACACACCTGTTTAAAAGTCTCAGGGCTGGAAGTTCTGTCTGTAAGTCAGCATGCTGAAAATTTGCACTCGTTTAGGAGCGGCGCAAGGAAGCGGAGCGCTTGGCTCGCGAGCGCGAGGAACTGAGACGACAACATGAGCAGCTGCGTTACGAGCAAGAAAAACGAAATAGTTTAAAGAGGGGACGTGAAGTTGTCCAGAGGTTTGTTAGTCCTTTTCTTCACTCTTGACCCGTGTTCTGTAGAAGTGTTTAGTATGTTTTTGGGCCTAGTTGGGCCTAGTCTGTATGTAGGTGGTCAGTGGTTTGTCTTCTCGTGTGCAGGAGAGATGACCCTTACTGGAATGGCAGTAAAAAGATGCAGACTCAGCCAGAGGGAAGGATCAGTCAAGGTTCAGATTACAACAGCCGACAACACAATCGTTTCAATGATTTTAACCCCAGAGACCGCCCTCGGTACCCTCCTGCTGCTGTGTCACAGCCCAATAACTTTGATAGGTGGGTATTTCTAAATGCTTGTAATGAAGTTATGAGCTTGAGCTTGTAATGAGATCTTCATGTCCTTCAAATCCGAAATAACATCAATTCTATAGTTAATAATAAAACACCAGAATGGATTTATGTACAGCTGTGTAGTTGGTGACCAATAGTAAAATCACTCCATTAGATTAAATCACATCATACCTGGTGATAATGACTCTAAATAAAGTAGCATTAAATGTTAATATATGCAGAGCTCCATGTCTGCCTTTTAACTCTTTAAGCTAGGGTCAGTTTGTGGTTTAGTAAATGATCATAACTCCATCTTTTACATGAACGTTTTGACCTGTACGAAATGGCCGGAGGTAACAAATGCAAGTTGTTGATAAATCTGTTTTTGTTCAGACGGAACCGTTTTGACAGTGATGCTGATTCAAAGAAGAATAGGCCCGATCCACATCAAGATGGACCTGGATTTGACCGTTTTCCTAAAGACTTTAATAGCGTGAGGAGATCTGAAGCTCCACCCCCTCCTCGTGCAGAACTGAGAGACGGTGACCGGCGAGAGATTCGTGACCGTGACGACCGCAGGCAGGTGGCCATGCCTGACCGAACAGCAGGAGCCAGAGCCCCGCCTCCATCCATTGCCAACTCCCGAACCCCCAGAGATGGCAGTCATGCTAACTGGAAGACTGATAGGGGAATGAACACAAAACAAGATCTCAGGTATTTAGAATCTTAGGGAGTTTATGCTTCCATTTTAACCGATGTTGCTTTACATCACACTCTAGTTAGCATGAAACAATTACTAATTATTTTAGGAATTTGTTAATATAGAATTTAAAAATTTAACTTGTAATGGATTATCAATTTTATATAATTAATTACAAAATTTAACTTGTAATTAATTATAATATTAATATGCAACTCATCTGGTAGCAGTCAATAATTATTGAAAGCACTAAGAAACACATTATATAATATATATGGCTGGTGATAATCTATGATTTGGTTGTGTTTGAATTGCAGAGGGGCAGTACAAATGCGTCCAGATCGTCCAGGCAGAGATGGGCCCGGCCCTAGCATGAGAGGAGCCTCCACAGTCAGCCACGGCAGAACCAGTTTTAACAGCAGAGATGGGGGCAGGTCTGTTATAAATGACCAGGTACGTTAACTTCTGATCATCTTTTAGCACTCCTATATATTTACCTCTGGATGTTGGTGCAGATCTCTGTTAACATTTGCAAAACTGACGCCACATACGCTTTGTCCTTTCTGACCCCAGCAGCACTTTGGCAGTGGCAGGCAGGTGGTTGTGGAGAGGCACGGACGTCATCAGGGTCCCAGGAAAGACTGGCATGGAGCAGCGGGATCACAGAGTGAAGGATTCCCAGATAACCGCAGAATGGGAGAGAGTCGGCCGGGAATGATGGCACCGCATTCTAGGTGTGTTCTGGGTCTACAGTGTACATCTCGTCTTTAGCAACACCAAGGATTGTAGGAGTATAAGATTGTATTTGCACAGGTAGTCACACATTTTAGATGGTGTTTTATAACCTCAGTTGTTCTTGTGAAATGGGTTTATGGCACTTTTATGCTTTGGGAGCATTTTGTTATACTTGGTTGCTCTTAGCATACCTACATTTAATACAAAAGCATGTTCTGAAGTTTTCACTGTGATTGTTTACCTTTATTCTGGATTGTTTGTCTTTCTGCAGCCATTCTTCCACTGGAATGAACAGAATTGTGCAGATCACTAATGTCTCCATGGCTGGTGGCAGTGGAGGATTCAAGCCCTTCAAGGGACGATTCTAACATCCAACAATTTGCAGTATTTTTGTTTTAAACGTAGTGTTTTTATTGGCTGAACTATAGCCATAAGATTATTAAAAAGTTCCAATTGTGATGTTCTTTTTGTAAAGAGTTTTGTTAACCTACATGTAGGTTTTTGTTTCCTGAACTGTTCTCTGGTGATCTGTATACAATCTTCTGTACACATTATCATGAAGTAGAGTAGGTGTCTGTACATTTCATTTCTTAATGTTTAGGAAATGTTAAAACTTGTTCCAGTCTTTGCTTTGAGCAGACTGTGTGTGTAGTGCTGGACACCTCTCTATTTCCATTAACATTTTACCTGACTTATTTTGATAATTCCTGAATTAAGTTAATACTAAATTGTTTTTTGAATTTATCTAGTGTTTTTCCTGGTACTCAGCTGTACACCCTTTAAAGTTAAATAGTTAAATTTATGGAGGGAAAAACACTGAGCTGATAAGAAATACAAGTGAAGAAAAAACACAGACTCCACTGACCAGTTGTTTTTATTCAGACATATTGTCCCTCGTCTAAGGCATTTGTTACAGAAAAAGTCCATCTACTCTGACACTTTTGGGCTACATATGTTACCTTACAAACAATGAAAGGTTGACCCTTATATCCTGCATTTTGTAAGATTTTCTTTTTTGCCAAGTTGAAATGTTTTGTGTTAATGTACATGTATAAAGAATATAAAACTGAAATTGTAATGGGACTGTTCAATTAGATCATTAGGAGTACATGTTGTATTCAGTCATTAAACAAAACAATGGCATTTCCTTTTTAGACTAACCTGCTCAATAGCAGTATGAGCCAAATGCACCATAAGAAACCTTTCCAGACATTTTCCATGTCTGACAAAATGTTTTTAATGTTGTGCCAGAGCCAATTTATGATTAGCTTTTAAAAGTACTAATCTGAGATATTGAGTAGTACAGTTAACCTCCCTTGGTAAAGCCCTGCTTTCTTGAGTGGTGTAAATGTTTCAGCTCAGCCAAAAGTTCTCCCTCTGTTTATCTGCTGTTGTAAATTTATATCACTAGATGGCACTAGGGGTTTGATAACATGAGAAATTTTGTATTTAAAAGCAGGGCAAGGAAGAACATGTAAATGACATTTGAGCATTTAAAGCAAAACTCACAGAAAGTTTTGTATTGTGTGTTTACACTTCTCATAGTATCCCATAAATATTAGTCTTATTGCAGAATGTATTATGTACTGGGAGTCATATGAATCAGGTTTTCAACTGCAGATAAAATCTCAGGTGATTCTACTTCTGTATAAAAAGAGGTATTTTCTAGTGCATTCAGTGTAACAGTGCATAACAAATAACTAAAATGATCTAGAACACCCTTTCCCCCACTTTAAGCGTGAAATTTCAGTATTTATCGTGCTAACAAAGCCCTACATGTATATTCCTGTGACATTTCACAGATCTGCCATTAACAAGATTTTAGAAGCAAAAGGTTTAAGCTGAAGCACATAATCACAGAAGAAAGTTATTGGCAGTCAATGCAAAGACATAATTAATGCACAGTGGATACAAAGTATTTTGTGTGCTGGAAAAGCCTGTTATTAGGTTGCATTTGAGATATCCTTAGCCACATTTATTTCAGACATGCCTCTCTTAAACACCTTGGAATGCCCCGTGTTCAAGCTGACTTGCAAGTCAAACAGTTTAGCAAGTGTTTTATGAAAGACATTGAGTTAATCCACAAAGCCCCCAGTCTTTTCACCAATGCAGTGGAGCATAAATTAAATGTAATGGCAGCTTTAAATATTGCTGCTCTTTCCTTAAAAAAACAAGTTTGGTATAGATAAATGATTTACAAAGTTACAGTTATACATAACCTATCACTTTAGCCCACCATCCCCAGTATAAATGTATAGTGACTAGCTTGTGCTTCCTACTATGACACCATTTACAGAGGTGACCAAGAAGTTCTTTATGAAAGCAATACCTGTAGTTCTTGTAGTGTACAATGAGTGTGAATGCTCTTGAGACAAAAATTACAAACAAAGAGCAAGACTGCACTCCTGGTGTCTAACGCTGGCTACATACAATATAGCATGCCAGCTAATTCACCTCAAATAGCAGCATTTCAGTACTTTAAAACGCCTTTCTGTAACTATGACAACCTAGTGGTATTGATCAACAAAAACAGCCATATTACAAGCCTAATGCCAAGGATTGAAATGATACTTCAACAGCTGTAATGCACTATAACCAATGAAAAATAAGACTTTAAAGTTGAACCCTGTATTTTACATCGGTTTTAATCTATATCCATTACCAAGGCGGCAAATATGTCATGTCAAACTGTTTGTAAGACACTAATGGATATATTCCTTCCATAAAGGCTTGTAAGTGTTTCTGTCAATGGTAAAGTCTACAGATTGTCTCAGTCTTGTCTTGCACCCATGTTTTGTCTGTAAAAAAGATACTGTAAATATTGTAAGGCTTTGTATATAAAGAATATTGGCCACTGAGGGACCAAACGTCAAAGAAACAGCTCACAACCAGCAAAAACAGAATCCACTAGTGCTCCCATGTAACTATTGTCAATACCATTGTTTTCCTCAGCTCTTCTGCATGTTCATTCTTGCATTGTGAGAGCAGAAAAATAGGCATCTCACAGCACAACATTTGTGTGAGCCGAGGCTCAGCACAATGATCAGTTCAAGGCATACAGCTGGAATGTTTGGATAGAAAAGACCTTGTCTTTTGAGAGGCAGCACTACAAAAAGATGGGCTTGAGTTATCCTTTCCTTATTTTATGATTATATGAATACATAATAATGTACTGTACGCGAAAGAGTGTGAAAATTAAATAGCTTGAGTAAGAGACCAATAAGGTCCATTAATCAATGTTTAGTTCTTTTTTCAGATAATCAGCATTGGCCAATAACAGGTTTCACTCGGTTTCCAAGTGTTAACAACCCTTGTGTCAGTTCCATAGTCTACTAACAGCTCTAAAAATGTATTTTGTTTTGTATAAATCAGCAAGTGGCCACACCGCTTTCCAAATAACTGAATCAACATCTGCCATTTTATAACACATAGGTAAATCCCTAGCTGGAGTACAGTGACAAAAGAAAAACATGAAATGTGTTGAGAAAGTCACGTTTAGCACGATACTTAGCTACAAGAAATAAGAGAACTGAACCTTTGGCTGGATGTAAAATTAAAGGGTGAGGCAAATTTTTTTTTCATGTTTTACTTTTGACATTATAAAGTTATGGACCTCAATAATAGTTAGGTAGTGTCAGTCGATAACATCAGTGTCTTATTGGCAAAAACTTTACACAGTTTAATAAAACCAAATGAACTTCTGGCAAAAGCAAACTATGGAGGAAATTAGCTTTTCTGGATCTAAATGCATTAGTCTAATTAGAATCTTTTAGAGGGGCTTGCTGAAAGGAACGACGATCACTCCTTCTGGCACTGATGTCATTGATGAGAAATTTGGCATCATAATATTACCCAGCAAAGAACTAATGGCCTACATCATGTCCCGAGAAACCCTTTTGCCAAGCAACCTGTTGCTTGCTATCTTCTCAGCTGAATGACCTTTCAGTAAAAATTCCCAGACAACCTACATATACATGTTTGGCTAAACTGGTATAAAATAGCTTATAAACAACAGCAATAACAATGTTCACAAAATAAAACAGAAAATGCATCATATAATGAATAAAGTGTTGCCATTTTATCTTGATTTTTTGTTTTGTTTTTAGGGGTGGGGACTTTTTTGCCTAGTGCTATGTATACATTACCTTATTTTACTCCAAAATAATCCACCCTCACTGGTGACCCCAAACAAATATAGTGCACTGCAGTGGTTTTCCTGCTAAAAACATTTGGCCAGTTCTACAAAATGTAGTGAAAGTCTTTGTAGTGACACCCTCCTCAGCTTTTTTGTGTATTCAGAACACTGAGGGTTAAAGTCAGGCACAAGTGGCTTGAGAATGGCAAGTCCTCTCCTTTTGTCACTGGCTTTTCTCATTTGCTTATTCTCTCTCCACCTCACACTGCGAGATGCACTGCAGAGCCACTGTAATTAAACTGCTGCCCATTTCACACTTTACACAGTCCACTGCTGTTACAACAAGACACATTTGTCTTTGTCCTTGGCCTCCTTCTTGGATTTGCGTTCCCCTGTTGAGGGTTGTTTTCCTGGGCTTGGGGAAGCTGTGGCCCCTCCTGCTGAGGCCCCGGCTACACCTGCTGCTGGTCTGTCCACCTGGTCAGCACCCACTGCTGGCTGTTGTCCCTTGCAGATAGGAAGTTAACACATTAACACGTTTTGTTGATCTTTTGCTTGTCTTCCTAAACAGCCCCTCTGATGGGCCTATAGTGTTTATGCAGGGGATAATGTGTGTATATTATCAGCTAACATGAAAGTAATTTTATTTTATTAACATTTATTAACATTTAGTTAATATCTAACATAAGAATAGTTAAAAACATAAATCTTTAATATACTTTAAGTATATCTTTCATATAATCAAAACCACAAATCTATGGGTTAACACTAAGCCTCTAGTCTTTTTGCTATATTTAATAAGACTAGAGCCTTCATCTAATTGTAGTGTACGTCATTTTAAAGTGATTTGTCAAAGTTGCTCTTCATTTCATTAGCTAAACAACCTGAAAGCAGCAGAGAGAATTTTTTTTAAGTATATGATTTCATTTGATGACATTAGTGGTACAGAATTGTCACAACTTAGCTTTAAGCAACAATAACTAATTGCACCTTTAAATTAAAAAACGATTACACTGAACAAAAGTGGTTAATCAATAGAATAAGCCGATTCTCTACTGCTCACCTGTGCCTGCGCAGCCGCTGCAGCCTCTGCCTGCGCCTGTTCCTGCTCCTGATAGTACTGCGATGCTCTACGGTCCTCCTCCTCCTGCAACTTCTTTGCCAGCTCTAGATCACTGATGCCTTCTGGGATCTGTTCCCATCCTAAGTCTGAGCACTGCTGCTCCTGCTGTAGAGACAGCGCCATCAGGTAATCCTACAAACACACACACACAACAGCGATCAATGTGATAAAGAGAGGCAAGGCAATCATCCTAGCTCCACATAGAAATATATATTACATACAACTTTAAAAAGAAAATCAAGTGATGTCTATTATTCTGAGTATTATTTATATTTCACATGGCCAAAGCTAAGCAGTTTAAAAACCATTTAACCAATGTTGTCCTTCAAAACCTGTATAATATCATCCTGTGTAAATTACATCATCCTGTGTAATACTCACTCTGCTCTTTTCCATACAACAAAAAAAGAGGAAATGAGAGCAGCATATGTTATCACATCAGGAACTTTTGTTCTGTCATCAGGCTTTAAAGCATGAAGGCAAAACCCGAAGGCAAAACCCAAAGGCACAGAGGGAGGGTCACAGAGAAGGTTAGCGAGATGAAGGGCGGGTTGGACAGCATTTTAACATCAATAATTGAAGAGTTTTCTGTAAGCAACAAATCAGTGTGGTACAAAGCCCTAAACTACATCTAAACTCATAGAGAGACTGTGTTTAAATGCGTGTCAACATTCAGACATTGCAAAGTTCATTACAACATCAGTCTGTGTAGCTCTGTTTTTCCTGTGGGTCACTGTGGCTCAGTGTAACTATCTGAGCACAAATAAAGACCCTATGCAACAAGCTATGCCTGAATTAGTTTTCTTACCACAGAAACTAAACATCATTCAGGGATATATTGACAAAGTTAACATACATAGCCTTTTGAATGAGAACTAGATGTTTGTACATGTACAAAATTAAATTGCAATGTCTAAACAGTTAGCTGTCTGCTGAGTTCGACACAGCTGAGAAAAAAGCGGTCCTGACCTGATCGATCTGGTCTTGCTGACCACGGTACACGGTTTCAGGGTCAGAGGGCGGCCTCAGATGAAACTCAGAGTCGCAGAAGTTACCGTCTCCGTCAACATTATGCAAACTTTCCCAAACCACTTTTTCTTCAGTGAGAAAACCCTGATCTGTCACCAGCAGGTACAGCTGGCCCTGAGGACACAGAGAGAGCCATTACACAAACACACTTCAGCTGCTGAGAGCTCTTGTCCAACAATCTATCAGCACTCGCAGGTCAAGCAGCCGTGGTGACATGCTGAAGTGTCTTTATGAAGACCTTGGAACAGTTTTGGGTCAAGTGGGCCTGGCTGCTACAAACGTCTTTCCCGTAGGGGCTTTAACACAGACCATGTTTGCTGTGGTCCTCACTTGATTTTATTGAACCTAAGTGTATTTGTTCATCTTACTTTAACAACAACATGCATGTACACCACATGAAGAACACAATGTGACTCAACATACTTTTGTTTTTGTGTTAGTTATTGTATTTTATGCACAGCTGAATGGAAAACAACTCTGCATATGTGTAGATGCTGTATTCATCAGATGTGAATACAGCAACAGCAATCAGAAGTAGTGTGATATTTTACTACATAATACTGTATCAAAATTCTCATTTCAAGAAACAATACTTTAAGTTACTCTTTTAATATAAACATTTTAAGGAACATCGAGGTTGAACACTTTTTTAAAACAAGTTAGACATTTACATTAGATCAATGAACACCCCACTTATATTCAAAGTCAGAACACACTAAGAATACATCCACACTAAGCTCAGAAACCCAATGCCGATAAAACATAAATTAAAGCAATATCACACTCATAAATAACTGTACACTCAACCCAAAGAACACAATATTAAAGTGGAGTCTAGGTATTCCATATCTATGCTCATCACAACAGCATGTTAAGGTTCGTTTGATCACCAGGGGGCACCAGCACACAGCATTTCTCTGTACACACCCGTGTCAAATTTACTTTCATTTCACAGCATGACAGAATTCTCTGCTAGCACCAATGATCATCTCAGATTATAACAGAGGTAAATGCGTAAAGACCTTGAATTTGGTCATGGTGCTGAAGTGATTATTCCTGAAGAAGACACACAGCTCTCCCTCCTGTACAGTAGAGGTGAGCTCACACAGCCCGTGGTATGTCAGCTGAGTCGCTGTGCTGTTCAGGAACTGCTCTGCCACAAACCCTGAAACAGAATAAAGCAATGAGAGATGCCCCACACACACAGGAATAACGTCAGTTTATATTACAATAACAATCACTTGTCTATAGTGTTGAACAAACAAACACTGAATAAATAAATGAACAGTTTAATTATTATACTGAATCACTTTGAATATTGAGTTTTCTATGTAGGAAAGATCAGTTGCACAAATAAAGAGTCTGTCATAAAACGCTGCCATTAATAACATTCATTATTTATAAATGTCTGACTACTTTAAACTGCAACTGATAAATCAAAATAAAAAATGTACAAGGTCATGTAAAACACAAAATGGATTTATTTCAAATGTCAAAACAAAAGAAATGACAAAAATGTCTTTAAACACTGTCTGAAACTGACACAGCCTGATAACATAACACACACCAGTATATACTGTGGGTAGTGTGTGAGTGGCAGAGACAGACACATAGTCAGCCTGAGACAGACAAGGGCACTTACAAGGGCAAAAACTGAAAAAACAGAGACAAGGTGCATACCCACACGCAGAAAGAGCGAGAAAAGATGGTAGGAGAGATATATTTAGAGACAGACACACTGAGGGATAGTGAGTGAGCAAAATGGAGAGGTTCCAAAAAAAGGTAGAAAAGAGACAAAGAACAAAGAAATGAGAAAAAGCAGTCAAGATGTTTTTTTATCCTTAACTCTTATCTTAACTGACTCACATGCTCTTCTGTGATAGTTGTTTACTTGCATGACACAATGGGAGGAGAAGCAATTCAGAATAGTTCATCCAAGCTTGATGGAGAGAATTTGAAACAGACTGAATTTTTCATAGAAGACTGTATAGCCGGCAGGGACATGCTACAGACAAGCGCTCGCTTTGTGAATAAGCTTGGAAAAGTTGTGAAAATGATGACAGTGAAAACAGTGAGCACCCACCTTCCCCAGCCAACTCACTGTTCTCTGACTGTTTACAGCTGATTATCTTCTCCACCAACTGGTTATAACTGCAGTTCCCAACTGCCTTCACTATATCTGTCATCTACAGAGACACAGAAGGGATGCTGCTCTCATGATGCACTTATATTGGCATGAAATAGCGTTCACAGCAATGAGGTAACAGTTAAAAACTTTGTACTGTCAGTTTAATGTGCAGAGAAGCTTTAACTACTGACTGTGAACTTCCAAAAAATTGTAACTTGTTTTTAGGAAAAAAGGGTTAATAGTCAAAATAGATAAATGTCTATTTAAATGTTTTGCCTACACAAGAATGACTGACTTACCATAACCAAGCTGCTAAATTTTGACTGTTTCAATTATATTGTCTAAAATAATTAAATAATTTTTTTTTTTAAAAAAAAGGTAAAACAAAAACATGACATCATATGGTGACTATGACTCAGATGTTCATAAGAAACTTGGATGACTTCCTGTTGAAGTCCAGTGAATCAAGACACTGACCTGTGGGTCGACCAGCCATCCGTGGTAGAGCGGAATATCCAGCAGGTCGAAGACGATGCACTCAGGCGTGTATTCAAACACTCGCACACCTGTGAACTTAACATTCACATCCAGACCTGTCTGCAGTTTATGTAGCACTGCCATGGCATCACTCATGTTCTGCACAGAGAGACAAAAACAGAAATATTATAAAAGCAATACAACAAACTATATGGAGTAACACCAATATATTGGCACAGACACATTTAAACGATCTTCTAACAATCCCACACAAACAATCCATTTAGAGGCTGAATAAATCTCACAGTGAACAAATTAATTTAGGTTTTATGTAATACATTTCTGTAGACAAATGCCTCACCCAACAAACTGCTTTAATCAGGTGTCACAGAGCTCTACTTTTACTTCCTGTTTTTCTGTGCTGGCCTTGATGGCCCAGTGTTTGAGTTTTCTCACTCATCCCACTCACAAAGAAAGCAGCACAGTTGGTCAATCTACAGCTGCACCAGTGACT
This sequence comes from Yasuhikotakia modesta, assembly GCA_036877545.1. Classification (NCBI taxonomy): domain Eukaryota; kingdom Metazoa; phylum Chordata; class Actinopteri; order Cypriniformes; family Botiidae; genus Yasuhikotakia; species Yasuhikotakia modesta. Next base: position 13,466 of record JBAJNP010001042.1, on the reverse strand, counting down.
GTGAGCCATGAGCTACAGTACAGATATAGTCTACAGTGAAAGCGTGAAAGTATCCATGCATGTTCTTCATTTGGTACTCAATAATAACGCTATAATAATCTGCCCAGCTCTTTCTTTTAAAGGACTCACAGTCTGACCATCTGTTATGCTGATTGGTCACAGTTCAGAAAGCGTGTCCGGACAGTCTCTGAGATACAGTCTCTGAGATACAACAGCCTGCAATACATAATCAAGTAAACACAACCACATGATATATAAACCGTAAAGTCCCTGAAAACCACAGATTATCTTTGCTTTTCTGTAGAGAATTTCTATCTCTGCTTTATGAGGTATTTGTGCTCTGGTCCGTTTCTGGTGTTACAGGGGATTTCCTTGCACTTTTATTAAATTCAGTTTTTTAAAGGTTTAGCAGAATGATTTTAAAATTGTCTTGTACAAAACAAATCAGAGTGAATACTGGCTGTATGGAGAGCTAACCAATGTCGACCTCTTCTTTAATAGTCTTGAGTGATGTTTGTAGCAATAGAGACAAGGAAAGATAAAATAGCAAAGGCAAATATCAAATTACTTTGTTATTAATTATTAAATAAAAAATGTTAAACTCAGGCAACTGTATTTACAACGAAGACTTGCGATCATGTGACCACAGACTGTGATTCATCTCACTTTGGCTCAAGTCAGAACAACACAGGTCATCTTGGAGCTTGATACTAAAGTAAGATGTTTACAAAACATCTCAACACTAGATACTGTCATGGAACTGCTTAGTCATGTTGGTGAATCTGACTCCTTGCTCTCCTGGAACTCAGGCCAGGATGAATGAGTGTGGCACAGACTGACCCGATGGGCCGTGGGCGGATGAGAGAATAAAGAACTGGCACAAGGGTCAGATGAGCATTTGAGGCCTGACAGATCAGCCAAGACCCATCCACCCACAGCCCCCATTCAGCCCTGTAAACCTTGGCATTGGTTCTAACCCCCACCTACACCCAGCCTGTGTGTGTGGTCCGGTTCTGTCCCTGTGCCCCTGCCAGGCATTCTGAACCACTCCAATGCCCTGACCCACTTTCTCCAGCTCTTTATTTCCCTCAATTCTTTCTTTCTTCCCTCTTTCCCTTTCTCTCTCTCTCTCTCTCTCGCATTGAGATGGCTATTCATGTTTTAGTGTAATAAACACATATATTACACATTTTGAACAATATAAAGTTCTCAGAACTGAGTCAAACCTGAGATTATGTTACTGTTCCCTGTTTGCACCGGCAAAACACAAAAAGCAGACAAGCCTTTGATAGGGCAACACACGTGAAGTTCTTTCACATCTTTTTGTATGTCTCTTGATGTCTTTCTCGCTGCCAAAAATAATTTATTTTTTACTATCATCACACACACCAGAGCGAATAGTACTGGCTTAAAATAGTCAGCTGACCCACAGTGTGGAGAAAAACATTACTCAAGCATGAATGAAGCCTGTCTGAACATAAAACAGTCTGAGCACTAAATAAAATCCTCTGTAAGACAAGTTACAGACAAGTTACATATCCAAAAACAACCTATTATTATCAGACCAGCAGCTTTAAACCAGTGTTATAAAATAACAACAAGAGGTTTGGCCCAAACAGCACATCAACCAAAATCTCATGAAGATGAGCAGAAAGAGCAAGAACTGACCGTGATTTCAGTCAGCCTCCACCTACTCACATGCCAGTAAACAAGAACACAAACAGGAGCGACAGAAACACTGCTATATTAATCCACACGTCCTCATGCTCACATACAAAATTAGACTCAACTGCTTACAACAGAGATATCAATACAGACCAGGATGTTAAAGATAATAATAATACGTAGAATGCCTCCTTTATTTCTGAAACACCAGAGAGTCCCTTCCAGGCAGTGAAGTGATGAGAAATTATTGTCTCTTTTGACCTCATCTCTACATGTGCTCTACACTGCTACACTGCTCTCTCACTGCACCACAATGATCAAATTCACTACTGCTGTTATATAAACCATCAAACAATTATTTAATTTAACTGAATGGTGATTCCATGGATTTGTCCCCTTATTTCCTGTGGAATGGATGTGTACTGATCTACATGTCTGCCACAGCTTCCTGCTGTAATGTCCCGTGATACCACAGAGAATGGCTTTATAATGACAGAGAACCTAGTCATGATTTCAGTGAGAATATAAGAAACAATGAACAGTCATTCCACATGAGAAAAATTCCTGTCTCTCTGCATGAATGAGAGGCTGCATGCGTCTTGGTTAATGATTTTTTACTCTTTACACCTTTTTTTAGAACCTCAGACCTCACCCCACACTGCTTGTTCTCCTGTGAAGCCTCACAGTGTTACAGCTGTACTGTCAGCCTTCACACAAACACAGAGAGAGCTATGTAAACAGCGGCTATCTTTGAAATCCGTGTACTGTGAGCCACAAGCAAAACTTCTGTTTCTCTTACCTGTTCATAGTTGAGCCGTTGAGCCTCTGAGATCTCTTTTGGCTTGGCTTCAAGGATATAGTCTCCTTTTGGGAAGGACCAAAAAAAGGGAGAGTTAGGGTAAGAATTTCAGAGAATGTGCACTTAGCGAAAACACATGCACACAGGAGACAACAGCCTCCTCTTCACCAGGGTTGTGGCTAAATTTCATGGGGTCCAAAACAAAGCCTTGCAAAAAGTGAAAGACACCACATAACAAACATAAGTACTGTGCCAAAACAGGAGTTCAAAACTTTGCCTGCTTAAAACTCTTCATCATGTAATTGTTTGAATGTGTTAAACTAGGTGCAAACAGAAATCTGCCTCAACTGCCCACTTGCCATTGGATCATGAGAGATAGATGTTAATGCCAAGTGTAAACAGGGACTAAGACAAAATGTTCCAAGAAAGTGACCTTGGAACAAGTACTTTCAGATATCACATTTCACATAAGATTTTTACCCAGTACAAATTCAGCACTTCACTGCGGTCCTCTTGCCACTGTATTGTCCTGCAGCTCTGTACAGGATAGGCAGGCAGAGAGGCTGCTAACAGACACAAGAACTGACCCTGAGTTTGCTCCTATAACTGAGCACCTGCCATCCATCTCATTAGCATTCACACATACACAGCCCTAGGTACAGCAGAACTGAACAGAAGCTCTGACCATTAAATCAGAACTGAATCACAGGTCATTTACTCCATTACAAAGCAGTCTATTGTTATTTATTCTCATACATTTCATACAATTCACACCAAATTCAACACTGACAAATAGTGCAGTTTAAATACACACATTAGAGACGTGCACAAATCTTGCTTTTTTTATTTTGCAGACCCCTCTCCTCTGACCGGTGCCAAGAATGTGGCCCAGCATATGCAGGTTCATTTGGGCCACTTTCACTTTTTTCTGCTCAGCAAATCTCTCCGTCCCAATTCCCGCCTCTTCACTTCCTCTCCAGCTGATCTCACATGCTCTTTCCCTCCATGCATCTCTTCCTCTCTCTCCCATATTGGGCCTCTCCTCTCCTAATCAGATCCTCTTAAAAAGCCACTGCTGTTGCTCCCACTGCTTGCTTCTTTACAGCTCTCATTAAGCTTTAATGAATGCTTCCTCTAAAATTTACATTTCCGCTGTTATTTACCATAATGTCATCATGAATTTGATTTTCTTTTACATGTTGGTTTCCTTTACAATTACAATTAATAGAGACCTAGGCACAAAATAATCATAAAAGTGATCCACACACTAAATTCCAATTATGTAAAAGTTATTTGGTATTTTTATGTAAGGAACTGACACTAAATCTGATATAATCTGAAACATGCACCACATGATTTTCTGGTCTTTTTTAATAACAGGCACAGCAAGAGTAGGAGTGTTTGACTATCCCTTCTGACATTTCATGCTGCAATGAGCTGTCATTTTCAATTTTAAAGCTTTCAGGACTAACTATGGGGATGATAAACTATTTATTCAGGCATCAAAAGAGGCTTTCACATCAGACTGAACCCTGTTTTGTATTGTGTGCACCATTCAAGTAACTTGTGTACACAATATAGCAGTTCCACAGTTAATAGTGGTGACTGAAATGCCTTGACCAATCAGAAAGAAACGGTGCACTTGTCAGAGATTGTTCATGGGCCGCTGACTTTGCCTGGGAATGAAACATTAATAGTGCTGTAAGGTACTGCGGAGAGGCAGAGCAAGATGGATGCTTTCTAATAGAGCTAAACAGCTGAGCTTGTTGCACCTAGGGGAGAGACAAGCAATTTACAGATGCCCGTGTAGCTCCCCATGACGTCTCATAGAACATCACATAGCAGACATAAATACACACAGCCTCGGCTTTGAGCCAATGCTTTTAAATAACTTTACACTAGAAATTCAGAAGTAATGCAAAATAAATATGCAGCTGAGTAAACAATCAACAGTGAATTCAAAATGTCCAGCTGGCACATCTTACATTCTAGTGCAGTTCATATCTTCTTGTGTCTTCTGTGTCTTGTATTTCAGGCATTCTTTAGATAACATGGCTTCCTTACAAACAGCTCAGCAATAATAAGAATATTTCTGTAAGAAGTCTCCAGGCAGACAGCTGGGAATGGGGTGTGCATGACCCCACACATGTTGAATGTAGTCAAGTTCTCCTAGCTGTTAAATGACTTCAAAGCCTCTGCAAGCTATAAGAGTGCCATTTAGGCTGTTGTATCCCTGTTGCCAGCATCTATCACATTACACACATTATGTTCTGCCATTTAATTGCGTGTTTAGTCAGAAGAGAGGCTGCAATTTTACATCAAGCCAAATTGTTTCAATAACCCTACCCTAGCCTAGGACAATTAGGGTGCTAATATCTTCTATATGGGTAATTTGGTGTAATTTGGTGTACTTACCTGCACATATATATCTAATACTCCAAACTTACTGGGTCTTCAGTGCAAAAGCTTGCCAAATTTGAATCTAAAACACCACAGGGACCACACCCACGTAAGGAATGGCATCTCATGACCACATCCTCTGCAGTCACATTTACTGTACTTCATGAGTGTGAACAAACACACACTCTACACAAGTCTACACACTCCAAAACCTAAAATGAATTTATAACGACAGGATTTTACAATTACAAAATCTGGCTGCAGAACAGAGGCGATTTCTTGGATGGTAGAATGGTAGTGACATGTTTTTATTGACAGGAAAAACAGGCCACTGTGTTGTTGCCACACTTCAACAATCTCTGATGTCTATTGGACCCTAATGGAAAGCTTGTTTCACTATCAATATTTCATAAGGTAATTTCCCTCCATCTTTCATTAACTAGTGTGAAAGTACTGTCACAATCATGCCTATTTAAAATCAAACATGTCTGATATGATCAGAGCAGCCCAGATGTTTTTCAGAGCAGATTAAATGGTGTAAGATTTAATCGATACACACCTTATATTACTAGGTAATTCCATTTGAACATCGGTGCAGATGCTGCTTAAGTAATCCAAAGAGAAACTGACCCCCAGAACTGCTACCTACATTCATCTCTTACTTGGCATTTACAGAGTGTATGAGGCAAAACTTCTGATATTAAAAATATTAAACACAACATGCCACAACACTCAATTTAATGTTTTTCAACAGATTTCAACAGCTGCTCTTCTGATGTCAGTTTCTATTATATCATTCATAAGCAATGGTATTTAGGACAAGTAGGGTTGCTTTTCTAGAGAGCCTCATGCTTTCCTACTAAAAAGAAATAAAAAGGTGCAGTGTGAGAAATCTGGCTCTTGGTAACGTAACACTCGGATTCTCAGATCAAGGCCTTGGGTTTTCCCCTGGTGCTGTCCATCAGCACTTGACAACATATCACATTTTCTTGCCCACCAATGTTTATCAGACCAACTATGATACTCACTATAAAGTTTGACTTCATGTACAGAATATCTTCTGTCTGCTTGGCAAAAATATGAAGATGTAGCAGTTTCTGAAGGCACAGACAGATTTTCATGTAGAAGTGCATGCAAAAATATCCAACCAGGGTACAGTGTATTAAAATTACATTACACAATCCATTACCTTGACAATTTTATGCCTTATGGTGGTTGAATGTAAATTATCTACCTTCTACTTTCTTGCACAAACTAGTTATTAATAACATGAAACTAAAGGCAAGAGTTTTCAAAAATAATTTTCATTTTACTCAATAGGCAGATGGTGCCGTTACTGATCTACCCACTAAACTTTACACATCTACTATTTCATTCTTCTTCAATAGCTATAGTACTCCAATTTGCTAATGTATGACTTTAAAACCAGACTTTGGAGAAACACTCACCCAGATATTCCATCAGCTGTTCTGCTGTTATTATCTCCATCATTGGTGGCAGCTTCACCTGTGGCAGAACAAGGGAGATATCAAACATTTTAAAACCAGTGGCATGTGACAAAATGAGATTCTTGACAACCCTTCTGCTTCGGCAATAACTTAAGTAACAGTGGATGGTAAATCCACTGCTGTTATATCAGCATAAGTTGAGCCTACCTAAGCCAACCCTCCTATACAACCTCAATGTGGCGATCATCTTTGAACGATGCCAGTGGGTTTTAAAGCATTTGAATAAACACAAAACAACTAAAATTTCCGCCTCTGTTTTAAGATGAAAGACTGTGTACTGAAATAGCATCTCATGAGCCTGCCAACTCACTGTCTCAGCCAATAATTAAATGTCATCTTTATAATGCAAATAAGCCCAGGGCTGAAAGCCAGAAATTATTTATGTGTCCATGAAATTACTGCTAAGGACAAAACACAACTACTGGTACACATACAAGGTACAGATGGTAAAGAGAATGTCTGTAGAGGCAAAGATTAATTAAAAGATAAACTGATAGCAAACCCTACATAACCAACTATTGGTGAGTGTTTTCCAAATGTCATTAAAACAAGTGTGAAAACAAGACCTTTTCTCTTAGAAAATAGATCAAATGTGATAAAAATTGCTGTGATTTAATTGCTTCAATTATAGACACTAATAAATAAACAATTAAACAGGACAGACAATGGCACAATATCAATACTGATACAATTGATTTGCTGTTTTCTGCGTAAAAATGAAGAACGAATCAATCAAATTGCAAACTTTTAAATTGATAAGTTATTTGACTGAAAACGTAGGAGCTACTGTCCCCTGGCAAATAAGTAGACTTCTGTTTAATTTACCTTCCATGCCAATAGCAAGACATTCATAATGGCCAGCAACGGGCACGGCCCGTTTTCATTCTGTGTTATGATAGGCGTGTTTTCCTCCTTCCACTTTATCCATTTGATGTGGTATAGCGACTGACCCGTGCCTCTGTCTTTCAGACCGGGTAATTTTCCCTCGGCCCCGCATTCGCTCTGAATAGTCAAAGCCAGTCCCTTTTCCTCCAGTCCTTCACTGTTAAGGTCTGAACTCAGGCAAGAGTTCAGATTTGAGAACGACTCTAGTGAGTCAAAGCTGCGGGACTCTCCTGCGATGCTGGGCTCACTCCCACTTGGAAGACCATCGAAAACTGTATGGTCGTTTGAATTGGAGCTCCCAGATTTTGGACACACATTGCATGTTTTTGACAGCTTTGTTGATTCCTGCATCCCTTCTTCCAACACGCCTGTTTGCACATTAGTGATGTTGGTGTGAGTAGATGGCTCCTCTCCCGTTGGGTTGTTTACTAACTTTAAGGTGTCATCCTCCTTATTCCCAGAAGTAGCCATCAATGGTTCACATCTCATCCCATTGCTTATCTGATCAGCCGCATCGGTCGATACCTTCTCTGATAAAGCGCTTGGTTGTGCGATCTTGCTATGAGTCAAGTCGGCTGTCTCAACAGCATCTGATGTCTGTGTGCTGGGTGTAGCATTAGCACCGCTAGCACTTGCACAAGTAGTCAAAGTCTCTCTCTTCTCGCAGACATCTTTCACTCCACCGACTGCTTTGATATCTTCGGTTTCTGCGGGAACGGCAGCACACAGACCACTTCCTCCCGCGTCTCGATGTGGATCTGCATTCTTCTCCATTTCGTTGAACGCATCGACGACAACCCTTTAACTAGATGGCAAGATCCAGTCTCAGCTCCGACGACGCCATGACATCTCCACCTCTGACGTCATCCTTTCATAGACACATATTAAGCCTAACTGTACACAGCCACTGTATGTCATTTTACCTGCCGATTTTAAACGTTACACACGAACTGGCCTGAGAATTTACCATTAAAATGCACGACAGCGTAGCTAACTACTACTATGAAAGATTACTGTTACATATATTCCAATAGTTAACCATCTATCCACTCCGCCACATGATGGCGACATGGACTAGAAAAGTGTAAGAGTGCCATTATGATTTCTATCGTACATTATGTTGACCCGTGTGTTGGCTCAGTGCCATGCAGGGGTACTGTAATTAGTATACAGTAAATCCCTATATGAATAGAAACTTCTGAAAAATATTAATTTGTCATGTACATTCACAATTTCTTAAAGATTTTATTTTATGAATGTTTCAAATAACATGAAGATAGCATTAAAATGAAACGGCCCGCACATTTTTAATTTACTAAATACCACATTTTACTTATTCTTAATACAAACAGCAAACAAAAAATTATTTCACGTGTGTGAAAATACCTCCTACTTTGGTTAAGACCATATAGAAAAACGTAAATAAAATGTTTTAATGGTTTAATATTATAGTAATTGGCTTAAAGGTGGAGCTCATTGAACCATAGTCCAGATTAATTATTTTAAAATTAATTATTAATTAATTATTAAAGTTATTTATTGTTTTAAATAGCTGTTTTTTTCCCTACATAAATATCTATATTTTATATGTAAAAGTCAGTACATCGAGAGTTGACCCAGCAGTTAACTGAGAATGTGTGGTCCTGTAGTGAGTGAGTGGGTGTGGCCTTCCGCTCTGCCTACGCCTGACGTCAGGCCGTTAGAGACAGACGCTGAGCTGAGGCCGAGCAGCAGCAGGCAGCGGATACACACACGCACTCTCGCGCACACACTCACTGAGGGCGACTGCGCCTTTAAGACCCGCAAAACTACCCAGCAAAATCAGCTTCGGCGTCAATGTGCGAGCGATGAATTTATTCGATATGGTTATGTTCAAACTCTTGCTGCTGTTGTACTGTTTAAGCGACACCAAAGGTAAGTAGGTTTTGCTTTAGTTGTGGAAAAAGTGACGGTTAATCGGATTGTGGGTTAGCTGAAGTGAGCTAGTATGGGAGGGGTGACCACAGAGAGACGGGGCTTGAGAGCGGAAGTGAAACTAAACAGTAAAATAGCAAACTTTTACAGTTAAACACGTGTGATTTGTGTTCCTTTAAGTGAAACCCCTTATATTAGACAATGTGGCGAGAAGCTGTGGGGATGATTTTGAATGGGACAGTTCACAAAGAATATTATAAATGTGCTAGCTAGCTGTCAAAGGCGGATGCCTGACTAGCTAACTCAACGAGTGTTTTCCCAACTTCCCAGTAATTGTAACTGCCATGATTGGTGACTTTAATTTAATTCAAACCAGCAGTTTCTAGTTTGTTTGGATGACTGACACGTTTTATGTTAATGTAAAAGTATGTTGTCGAGTTTAGAGTGTCATGTTTTTGTGAGAGACATGTTATGGGGGTGTGATATGAAAAACCTTACACATCTTTCCTGTTTCCACTTACACGTAATGTCTTGAAAACAGACGAGTGTCACCTTATTATTGTTTGGATATGTTCTTGTTTACCTATGTGTTTTAAAGTTAATGTTTCCGATTTTTTATTTATCGAGGATAAATTCGCTATAAAAGTTGGTTAACTCTTATTTTAGTTAAACTGATTTGCTACAAAAAGTCTGTTCATATTTAAATTTTGTTTTTATTTTATGACTGCAGAAAATAACCCATTCGGAGGAGGTCCTCTTTGTCAGAGTTTCTGTTTGATTCTTGATTCTATTGAGCAAAGATCTGCTTTATTAGGATTAAATATGACACATTTCTTATTAGTCAGAGTCTGACCATTAGGCTTGAAAATGTTGCAAATGACCTGTTTCTGCTCAAGTTGTGTTGCTTTTGTTGCTATAGGATTTTTTTGTTTTCCAACATATTGAGATTTTTTTGTTCTTGTTGCCCAAGGCTAGAGACACTTTGTTGTCTTATGACTTGAGGTATGCAGTTTTATAATAATTATTCATTTATTTGTGATTGAAGTGGGAGTTTCATTCTTATGTTTAATTAGATCAATTTTAGTTTAAATCTAAATGATTAAAAGGAATCCCTTAACATACACTGCAGTAGAATACAGATTTATTACAACTATCCACGTTGGCTATACTTTTGCTTGCTTATTTGAACAACAGTAAAAACAGCTGCAAATATCAGCTCAGACATTTGTCATGTGTGCCTGCAGCATCAACTTCAATAATCAGTTTTCTGTCAGTCTTGTTCATTTTCTTTTACACAGTGAATAAAAGCTGAGATGATTGGTTGCTCTATGCCGTAGCTTTTTGTGATGTATCCTTCCGTCACAAACACGTGTCTTTAGGTGTTTGAGAAAAATTATCTTTAAAAATTGTTGTGAAGTTAAAATGAAGTAAAAACGTAAATTGCATATATGAATGCACATATAATGTGTGTGTGTGTGTGTGCGCCTGAGGAAAATGAAAATATTAGTAATTTTGTAATATAATGTCTATATATTATATTTATGAGAAAGTATTTTGTTTCATTTAAGTTTATTGCGTAGCTACACTTACACTGAGATTACACTTACACTCCAGATGTTATATGTTTAGTGTAGGTACTATTTTTATCAAAGGCTAGATATGAATAATGTAATAACTGAGAGCAGAGCTGGCCGATAATCTGCTCTATCAGGCCACCGCGATCAGTATATAATATTTTTTAGAGCTGCCTGGAGTTATAAGAGATTTTTAGATTAGAGATTTTGGCCACTATTATATGGATTTATGTATCTTTTATGTTTCTGATGTTTTCTGGTTGTTAGTTGTTTTTTCTCATCCTTAGTTCCTTTATAAATGTTAAATGAAACTAGATTGCCTTGTGTTAGACTGAGAACCTGCCTCATGCACCACTCAACCTTCAGTCAGCATTTACACTACATTGTTGCTTTTTTGCAGTGTTTTTGACTTGTGATGTTGTTTGATCTTGAATATCAAAAGAAGCAGCATTATTCTGATATTAAACAGACAGAATGTATAATGAGCCTTTGCAATCAGTTTAATGTCTGTTGCTGCAAAGTCACTTTTGAAAATTCAATAACAGACTCATAGATTAATTTAATGATTAAAGTCTGGCCATGCCGTGGCGGCAGGCCATTTTGTGTTTTTGTGAAATTTTTTCTGGCAACATCTTTCCCCCCTTTTAAAGTGCAAAAAGGTGATGTCTGAACCAGTAAAATATATCTCACTAAAGCAGTTTCTTAATGTCTGATCCCAATATTAGATCCCAATATCAGGTTGCCTGATCCCAATATCAGGTTAGCTGGTCACACTGCACTGTGTCCTTATGATAAGGCTCAGTCCAGTATTTACAGTTCACGTGTGTATTTGGCTTGTTGTTAAGCCTCTGTTTAAGAACTGTTTACCCTTTGCACCACAAAGCTCCACTGTTCAAAAGTGGTATTTTCTGTGACACTGAACAACGAAAGGGGCCAACATAATGCTGTCTGATAAAGCTGTAATTGTGTTTTAGGGACAAATTGCTAGTTCTCTTTGGCACATTATCAGTTTTATCCTCCCTGTAAAACAGTGGAGATTTGTTTTGTCACAGTCACCAGTCATCTCAGTTTATCTCAGGTTTTCTGAGGTGATTGCAATACTAAAAGCATGATTGCTTGAAATGAGAGAAATGCAGGAAGTGTTTTTCAATGGCCCTGCTTCTGTTTCTGGTTAACATGTGTTGTGTTGTTGAGTTCTTGGCCTGAGAGGAAACAATGTCTCTTCACTGCTCCACACCCACTGACAACTAAGCATCAGTCTGTATTTTGTTGCAGCACAAAAGCTGATTTGTTCAATAGCATCTGCTATTCCTGACTACTCATTCACCCATGAGTCCAAACCAACCTTCACTGCACTTGCATTGATCCATTATAGTAAGTCTAAGAAAAATTTTATATAAGCTAAATTGTTGTAGAGATTATATATTGTATATTGGTTGTTTCTAGTATATAGTAGTCTGCAGAAACAGTGTATAGTGTATAACTTAATATGTTTTTATTTTCTTTATTTTTCTGTCTTTGTAACATGCAGTTCAACCTCATGCCATGGAGTTTCATAATACACAGGGTGCTGATTAAGGGCTATAAAAATTTGGGGAAATTTCAGTTGTTTTCTGCAGTTTTGACTAATATATGGATGTACTACTTTGTGAAATTTATTGCATTTGACCTGTATCATCTGTATTTTGCCTGTATTGACCTGTATTCGTCAACCTGAAAATATTCAGGTTGCCTGAATATAAATGGTTGGAGTTGTCTGGGCTTTTTCACTATATGTGTGTTTGGATTGGCGAGTCTGAGAAAAAGTTATCTGTCATTCTGCACTGTGTGCTGTATAATTTGCATTTTACATCTGGCGGATGCTTTTATGCAAAGTGACTTACGGTGCATTCAAGCTATACATTTTAGCAGCATATTTTTCCTGGAACTCAAGTCAATCCTCAGTCTGTTAACGCAATGCCCCAGGGACCCTAGCTCAACTGTTAGTGATTAATGCAAATTGAAAACTCTTGTAAACTTGTCTTAGCAGAATAAACTTCATCTGGGATGTTTTATTAACAAAGATTGAAATGATGATACCCAAAGTTTTTGCTGTGGAATGAATATCTATAGAATCCGGTAGACACTATTTTTACCCTTAGGCTAGAGCCTATTTGTAATTAGTGAGATTTGTAATTATAGAAATTAAAAGGAATAGTTAACCAAAGAAACACAAGTTAGTCCATACCCTTAAGGCATTCTAGGTTTATATGACGTCAGAGTTACATTTAATAATATCCTGACTTTTCTCATTGTTACAATTTATTTTGAAATAATTTATTATAACAAATTTTAAAGGTCTTCATTAAAGTACGTCCATCATTAAACAAATCCACACAGCTAGTTGTTTAATAAATATTATCTGAAGCAAATAAAATACATTTGTGGAAAAAAGTTTAATATTTTGAGCGTATTAAACGATTGTTACATTACATATATACAGTGTTGCTTGAAAGTTTGTGAACCCTCCAGACATGGTTAGGTTTTGTGTAAAAAAAAAAAAATAGAATAACTTAATCAAATGTACATCCAAAACCCAATTTGTGAAGCAGACTTGCTAATGATAGACAAACAAAAAGGAGGATATATTGTCATTATTTATTGAACAAAAGGGGTTAATCTCACAAAAACTGAAAATTTGACATGTGCATAAGTATGTGAAGCCTTTTATTTAGTAGCTTG